>JAOTQR010000086.1:17179259-17205921 GCA_025774065.1 Solanum ossicruentum | reverse complement strand
GTATGTATATATATATATATGTATATATATATATATGTATATATATATGTATATGTATATATATGTATATATGTTTACTTTGAGGACAAAGTATTTTCTTTTGGTGGGTGTGGGAAGTTATGGATTAGGGTGAAGTCTAAGTAGCCTTGAGTCCGTAACTTCCCCTATTTTTGATCCCAAAGTTTTCTTGTCATGTTTCTTTTTTCTTGTGGATGTTTTTAATTTTTAATTGAACCGGCATTAACGTAGATTATTTGTAGATATATAGTAATTATTATCTTTTGGCATAAATATAATCTTGAAGTGTTTTATGAATATTTTGAAAATTGGTTACCATAAAATTTTTTAAGGATTGTTGGTTATCATTGCAATCTTGCAATGTTTATTTGGAAATGTTTGTTCTGATAAGGAGAAGACAAGCAATGTTTGAAGCATGTCCTATGAGTCTATGTTGATTGTGTATACGATGCCATGTGTGTGTGAGCTTATTTTGTCGGATTCATGCATTGTGTTTTGACTCAGAACTTGCCTTGTTACTCTAAGATTGGTAGATATGGTTGGTTGGGAAAGGATCTTAGGTCATTGTTCTTTTAGTGAGCTCACTTTTGCCTAAATGACCTACCAAATGTGATAGTTGATCCCTTATTCCAAATGTTTGAGCTTTTCATGTACCTGTTCTTTCTTGATACCTAGCTAGCCTAGCCTTGTTTTTTCAAACATCTTGATATTGGCCCTGGTCTACCCTTGAACATGTGAACCTTGATTGAGGCTAAAAGCCTAAGTTGGGGGTGGCTACAAGTAGTGGCCCCAGTTTAGGGAAAAGATATTGTGTGTTTCACCTCAAGCTAAAAGCCTAAGTTGAGGGTAGCCTTTATTGTGGTAAAGTAATGAAAATGAGGTGGTTAGTTGGGAAACAAAGAAAGAAAAGAAAAATCATGTGCTGGGTGAGAAAAAGGAAGTTTCCTTAGATTGAAAAAGAATAGCAAATGAGTTCAGAAATAAGGCACGTCTGAAAAAGGAAAAGAAAGCACCCGAAAAAGCTTGAAAAGAAAGAATGAGGGAGGATATAGAGAAAATGATTGAGATATTGAGCTAAGAGTGTTGACAAACACGGTTCAAGGATAGCCTTTAGTCACTGCCTGCCTAAAATGCCATATCAAAGCCCCATGAGCCTACGTTACAAGCCCATTAAGTCCTAAAGTAATATGAATCCAACTAGTCAACAGTCCAGAGTTTGAGTATAGGGGCAAGCCTATGGTATTAGTCATCATGTATGAATTTCATTTATGAGAGTAAGAATGCTTGCAGAATCCCTAAACCGTGATTTCTCTTTAAGTGAAATAGAGGGACTTTTTTTTTGTGAGGGCATTTGCATTGCATGATTGACATATGACTCGTTCAGTGATTGTGAATTTTTGATACTTCTTCACTTGTCATAGTTGAATTGTCGGATGCATCATTGTGTTTTGGTTTACTTGGTAGCTTTACAATTAGTCTTTAAAAATGAGAGCTGGGTACCTAAATTGGAGTTAAGTGATGTATATGCCATTAGAGTAGTTGCTATGTATTTCTCATTGTCTACTTAGATCGAGTTGTCTCTTGAGGACATGCAACAGTTCTAAGTTGAGGGTGTTAATGTGCTATTAAAATACAGCACATTTGATGCCTAAAACAAGGAATTTTGCAAGTTCTTAATGCGAATTTTATGATTTTTATGAATTTTGGTGTTAATTGTGCAGAAAATACAAATTGGCATGATTTTGGGAAGAAAAGTACAGAATTTGATCAAATCAGGTCCTATAATCCACCCTACGAGTAGTAACTCATGCTATGAGTCATAGGATGCCCTTCGTAGCAAGTTCCAGAGAGAAAAACAAACAATTTGAGAAGTGAAGGTCAGCCATACGAGGCCACCCTACGAGTCATAGGTCTCTCTACGACTTGTATAGGTAGGGATCATAGCAAATTCCAGAGAGTTCAAGAATTGGACCAAGAACTGCAGGCCTAGACTATGAGAGGAGTATGCGAGTCATAACCCAAGCTATAACTTATAATAGAGGATCATAGCAGTCAAGTCCAAAATGCTAGTGCTGACTACAAAACCCCGATTACGACTCGCAGGTCACCCTACAAGTCGTATCTGCGAGACTTACCTGCTGCCAGCTGTATTTTCTATTTAAATTTTTAGGATGATTTTGTAGAAAGCATAAATAGTTAATGGTAGAGTTTTAATAGGAGACTTTTAGCATTTTCAGATTCCACAACTTTGAATATTCTCTCTTGAATATTCTAAGAACATTTCGAGGGTTTAGTGTAGATTTTCATTTTTTTTATTTGAAGACCTATTTTGAGGGATTGAAAATCCACATTGTACTCATCTTCCATTAATCCAAGCTTGTGGTTTTCAACTTGAAGGTGTATTTGTACTTCATTGTTTTGGGTAACTCTCAACTATGTTTCTATTATTTATTGTTGTTGATTTTGCCTTAGCCATGAGTAGCTAAACACCCACAACTTGGGGTTGTGAGGACCATGAGTAGTTGACTTGAAATAACCTAGACTTTGTGCATTTCTATAATTGGGGTTTTTCACTTATTGTTTATTTTCCTTCGCTTTGATCGTTGTTTGCTGGTGGCCAACACCAAACCCCGCCTACTATCACGATCCTGACCAAGGTAATGACGAATAGGAAAAGAGAAATAGATGATAGGATTCGATTGATGTATTCTAATATAATCAACCAAACATGACCAGGAGAAGGTTGACTAGGACAATGGATGACGGTTAGTTGGCACACTAATCAAGCGTCATGGTGAATTCGACCTTCACCTTCACAAAAGGGCTGGAAGAACCTAATTTACTGTCCTGCATGCAAATTGATAATTAAAGTCTTGTTGTCTAGGGTAATTGAGTCAATGAATCATGGGGAACATAATTCCCAAGTTATCCCTAAATTTGATTATCTTCTTGCATAATTAGTTTAGTGTTTGTCTTTGTTCTTCTGTTTGAATCACAACCCCCCCTATTTTAGAGAACATAGTGATCGACAATTGAAATGATTGATAGTGGGTCAACATAGTCAAACCCTGTATTCCCTATGGATTCGACCCTAACCTCTAGTTAGGTTTATGCTTAACTACGACCACTTTACTGTTGGAGCGTGAACATCAGAGGGGTTATTCAGGAAAAATCTCTTACTCTAGCCATCGGGGTAGGCATATAAGGAGTAGGAGAAACTACACTTTGATTGGCCTAATTTGTCATAGCTTGAGCCCACATAGTAAAAGCAATCTGAAACTCAACATTAGTGACCTATCCTCCTAAAGAATCATAGAGATCTTCATCCTCATTAGCACATACTTCCCTTAGCTTGGCTGCTTTTCTTGGAGATATTTTTTGAAAAGCACAAAGAATCGTTAGAGTTAGGAAGCCTTAGGATACTTTATACGGCACGACATAAATCATTAAAGACTGAAGATTCATAGCCTCTTATTCATAGATGTGGTGCACATCACACCCATGAGTAAGACTCTACTTGATGCGGCATGTTGGACTCCCTAGTTACTTCAAAACCTTGGCGTCTAATACCAAGTGTGTCACAACCTAAGATAAGCCTTAGGTATGATATGACTAATGGGATCCTTAGGAGAACCACAAACAAGACTTCTTAGCATATCATAATCATTCATGGGTAATGAGCAAGATACATAAGAAGAAGGTAAGACATAAATATAAAGTTGTAGCATATAAGTGTTTGAAGTATGGAAGTCATAAGAGTCATACATTATATCCAACAAGCCTCTAAGTAATAGAATAGGTAAGGGCTAGTACATCTCCCTAGCTCACCCTCAAATAAAATAATAGAATATCTCAAACATAACATAAAACCTGGATGATGGTAGGTTTTGTACCAAAAGCATAAAGACTCACCTAATTAGTCTCTGAAACAAAACCAAATCTAGCCACAAAAGTGAGGAGGACAACCACCTATCCCTACATTGTGAAATAATGTAGGCATAAAATATGCATTAACATATTTAAATATACTAAGTATGCGGGCGTACAAAAAAATAATATACATAAGATATATATCTAATGCAAGATCCCTCAAGTTAGAAGTCTAGAAAGTGCAGAAAAAGTGGGACTGGAAAGGGTCAAGGATATTTCATGAGCCAAGTTCATGGTCGTGGTTTAATCTATAAGCTATAGACTAGGCTCGTGGATAGGGCTATTGGTTTTGAAAATTTTCCAAGTGTTAAAGGGATTTAGAACAACCAGAATATGGCCCGTGGAAAGGGGTCATAGATTGGGTCCTGAGTTGTAGGAAAATTTGACTTACTAGAAATGAAACCATGATCAATAGGACAGCTTGTGGTCTAGTTTACAGTCTGGGGTTAGCATTCATGGATGGGGCCCTAGAAAATGGAAAATTGTGTAAGTGTGAAGGGTTCCATGAGTAGATCCATGACGGTGGATTAGTGCATATCCGTAAATGGGTGTTGTGGTTTGGAAGGTTGGTAACCAGACTCTGAAGATTAAAAAAAGGGAATAAGATGACTTAGATCATGACTCATGGTAGAGTCCATGACCTGTGAGCAGGGTTTTGTGGATTCACTCCGGCAGTTTTAATGAAGGACATTTTTATTGTTTTCACGTACCCTAAAAAGACCTAAAACCCTTAAGGGTCCTTATTCCTTTCACTTTTCCATCCTCTCAAAATATTCTAAGGAAAATATTCTGTCAAGGAAGCAAGGCAAAAAGCTAGGGTTTTAAAGGTTCTTCCCAAAAACTTCAAGTTCTTCTTCCTGGGTTCTAATTAAGGTATGCGAGTTGATTTGTGGGTTTCTTTCTCCCACAAAGTCCTTATTTAAATCTTTTTTACCTTTTCTTTAAGTTTCTTAAAAATACCATTATGCATGCCAGGATTTAAATGATGATATTATGATATATTAATATATGTTTTGTCTCCAATGATATCATGCAATGTTTTACTATATTTTACGTAGGTATTGGGTTGATGACTACAATTCCAACATTAGGGTTTAATTGATCATATGTGCATGTTAGTATATGATTTAAAGATGTATATTTTTCCATGTTCATGCATTACACTCTTGATTTATGAAGTTTTCAAAAATAAGATACTAGCGTACTAAGTTCAAGGTGATTCTTACATGATATGATGATAATGAATGAGGGCATAAAAGAAAGATTTTAAATTAATGATTTTTTCAAAGATATAAGCATGATAATGACGCCCTTAAAAGATGTTTATGATGATCCCCAAAGTGACAATACTCACTTCGCGGTTCCAAAGATTTTTGAGCTACTCTTTCAAATTTGCTACTTACGATTCTAAGCTTCACTACTTGATTAAATGTCACGACCCAAGCCTAGGGCCTAGATGTGACATGGTGAATGGGAAGTCCGAAGGCAACCCAAACAAGTCTGTTAGCATATCATGTACACATACTTGGGTGCGGAAGCAAAATAAGACAATAATAAGAGTCAATTATAAAGTGGGAAGCTGGACGAAGGGAAGTCTTTCATAATCATAAAAACATAAGAAGAGTTGAATTCATAAGTATATACAAACATAATATCCAACAACACCTCTACTTAAGAATGGAGCAGCGGCTAAGACACTTCCCGGGCTCACTCTTATAATAATAAATATCCAAAGTAAGGAACAAGTCGCAACATAGCATGAAAAAACTAGATATTATCCTCGGAGTTAAGGACTCACCAAAAGGTTTCTTTAAGAACCGAACTAGCCACGTGGAGGAGGAGGATCAATTGTAGCTCCGGTCCCTACATGATAATTTCATGTGGGCATAGAGTATGTGTTAGTACTTGAAATTTACTAAGTATGTGGGGTGCAATGCAACAAGGACATAAGTCATAATAAACAAGATGCATAATCATAATCAATGGATATATGTTCAATATGACATATATGAGCAATACTTGAAAGGAACCATGCATGAAAAACATTTTAACTTACATATATAACATATATATATGGGAGGAGACCTTAACCAACATAGTCCAAGTTAGGTACTGCTTGGAATTCAGGCATGACACCCCCTCAGTAAGGTGTATGAGGCATGACACCCCCTCGATAAGGTGTAGTCTACTTGCCAAGGTAAACCAAACATGACCCCACTTGAGGGGAAAACATGAACTAGATGGATCTACTAGTAAAGCCCATTTAGGGAAATAGTATAATCCTATGGTGGCATATAGTCTAGAGACTAAAGACTTTATATAAGGACCCCTTGAGCCGAGCGCCCACCTTAAGCCTTAATCGGTCCTAAGTCTAATCCCACGGAATATTTGAAATAATCATAAGTTTAATCATAACATGCATAACTTGTAAGAGACATAAATCATGACATGAGTAGCTCATTCATATGCTTGACCTCTACTAGGGAGCTTAACTTGAACATGAGGGTAAAATAGTAATCATGCTTGATCCCTCAACTTGACATGAATGGCTCATAAGAGGATAGAATCTTGAAATAGGGCTCAACTTATCACTTGTAAAATCATAGATACTTTTCATGAATTTAATACATGCTTGGAAGCCCATAATTATCAGGAAATCAGTTGACTTGTAAATCATACAATAGTTCATCAACAACTTAGGAATTCTTATCATGTAATTTAATCAAACACATGGCGGGTTCATGACACTTGTAAAAAATCATACAACTTAAGAGTATAAACAAGAAGGAGTAAAATCAATTCATTTCAAAGTCATTAAAACTAACCCACCAATATTTTAGTAAAACCCTCATTTTGGGTATCTTGAAATTCATCACAAAATTCACAATCATATATAGTTTTTATAGTTCATATCATGCGTAACCTCAATAGATATAAATCAACTCATGGAATGAGATTAAAATAGATATTTATGCATAATCAATCAATACTTGATAAAACCCAACATAATTTACATTCATAGTTCATGCTAAGAGATACCCATAAGTAATACAATTTGAATTCATGCAATTTTCATAAAGTGAGAAGGTTGGGCTCCAAGGGTGAAAGAATCCATGGATGAAGACCCACATACCTTAAACCTTGAATTTTTTAGAATAGAATTGGGGAAGACTTGAAGCATGTAATGGGTCCTTAAGTTCCAAAATTTGTGCTTGAGATCTTTGAATTTGAATGAGGAATTTGATGATGTTTTTGGAGAGATTTACAGAGGGTTTAGTGAGTTCTAAAGTTAAAAAAATGACTAAGTATAGAGGATTTCACGTTTGCATGGGCATTGGGCTATTACCCAAGCGCCCTTGAATTAAGTTGGAAAAATAGGGCACCAAATGCAAGGGTCTGACCCTGGCGCGATACGGACTAAACACGTAGCCCGAATTACACAGTGGTGTGCCCTAGGCATGTCGCGGCCAGGGCGCACAGGGCCACAGGAATTCGTTCCGTTGCAAAAATTATTTTTTGCAACGGTCTTCTAAAAATCTGGGGGTTACCCATTTCCCACTTAATTTTGCCCCTTGAACAAGAATATGAAATTGGATTTTGAAAAGCACACACAATTTATGAGATATTTGGAAAATACGATTGTGGGGCATTCCGAAGCACATGAAAGGTGTTTCATTAAGTATATGTTTTAAAGTATTATGTGGGATGACTTAGCACCGAATGAGGCATTGAGGTGGGGTTTGGTAAGGGAACCCTAGAAGCAGCCCTTTACCCTTTTAAATAAGTACCACTATAGGAGCCCTTGTTGGCTAGGCTAATGGATCCACATTGGTCACTTATGTTATTGATGATGCATGCTATGTGACAGAGTTCCACCCAGCAAGTAGATTCCCCATGTCAATGTAGGGGTTATATTGAATTCCATGTAGTAGCTTATATGATCTTATATGTCCATTATGGTCCATTCTCACAAAGTATGAGATTTGATGTCTTCATTCCATCACATGTGTTCCTTTTATGCATTGTTTTACTTTACATTGAACGTTATTCCTTGTGCATGCTTAGGCTCACATAAATGACTTTACAATTTCATACATTGAAATCTTTTAATTTATGAATAATGGCATTACAATTCTATGTTTGTATTACATCTTATATACTTAGTACATTCCAACATACTAATGCATATTTTGCCTACATGATATAACCATGAAGGGACCGATGCTCCTCCTCCTCCAGCACGGGGCTAGCTATCGGTGTTCAAGACTAATTATAGTGGTGAGCCCTTGGTTTGGGTCTACACCTATTTTTGTTCATGCTTTGTACAGTTGAGATGGATGCATTTTTGGATTTTTAAAACAGAGACATTTACTTTCTAACTTATTTTAGCATCTTTTTTATTTGAGGGAAATTGAATCGTGCACCAATTCTCGTTAATTCATGTTTAGATGGTATGATCTTGGACAATGATGTATGTTAGAGATGGTTACATTTAAACTCAAATGACTTCCCTTATTCCCTTTCCCATTTTATTTTCTACATTATGTTGTGTTTGTCTATGAATGCTTGATATGCTAAGATAGCTTGGATGAGAGACCACCTATTCCCCGTGTTATGACTAGGCCCTAGACTTAGATCGTGACAAACTTGATATCAGAGTATGAGGTTTTGAAATGTTCCTCGAATTTCTAAACATACCGCGTTAAGTAAAGTCTTGTTCAATGTTCTGAAGAGGCTATGAGGCATTTAGAAAAAAAATTCATTCTTCATAACTCATGTTGTGCCTTTAGAGTTGTCCAAGGATCTCCCATAACCAATGACATTATTTTTGC
Organism: Solanum ossicruentum; assembly: GCA_025774065.1. NCBI lineage: Eukaryota > Viridiplantae > Streptophyta > Magnoliopsida > Solanales > Solanaceae > Solanum > Solanum ossicruentum. The sequence goes on along the minus strand of JAOTQR010000086.1, from coordinate 17,197,141 downwards.
TATTCAACAAGATCACAAGGGATAACTTTATACAAGACTGACACTGAAAAATTTCTATGAACTCTTTTAGGCAAACTCGATTCACCAATGGGAGTATATATCAAAAAAGGTTCAAAGAAGATTTTGGAGTATATATCAAATCTAGTAGCAAGAAAGAGAGAAACAAATGATAAGTTGGTACTCAAATCAAGCAATGGATACACATCAAAGTTAAAGACCTTCAACATACTGATAATGACATTTAAGAGTCTCCTCCGCCTCTTGCCTAGAATAATGTACATAAAACCGATTGTTGCAGTGTCCACCTCCTTGTTGCACTTGTCCTCCGTGGGCAACTTAACCTTGTGGTAGTCCTTCTTTTCCCTTATTGGCAACACTTGTTCAATCAGGGAGGAGAATGGTTGTCTGTTCCTATATTGTGATATAATGTAGGCATAAAATATGTGTTAGTACATTTAAATGTACCAAGTATGTAGGAAATGCACTAAATGTAAAGCATGAAGTACAATGACCAAGTTAAGAATATAATAGAGTATAAGATGTAAAAGTATAAGTAAACATGTAAGCTGTCATTACACAAATGAATCATATCATATAAAGTATCCTAGAAAATATACGTATATGAGAGAAAACCATAATCAATCATAAGAACACATAAGATATAATGTGGAATCTTGATGTCTCCCGTACATCAGAGAAAAGGGAGCCTTACTTGCCATGGTAAGACTCTAGCCCACTAAAAGAGAGCCATAATCATAATTCTATATGTGTATTCACTAGCTAGTTCATGTTGACAATATAATCATATGATGGCACCATAGTTATGAGACTAGAGACCTTATATAAGGACCCTGTAGGTTGAGTCCCCAACTTAAGCCTCGTTCAGTGCTAAACTAAATTTCACAAAATACATATCATTAATATAGGTCATACTTATCATAAAATTATAGTGCAAACTTGCCATAGTTCACTACGTTTCATAGTAGAAAGGTAAGTCAAGTAACGATTCATAAAATCATATTCATGGAATAGTTCATTTTCATAATCATACTTGTAATATGGGTGTAGGTCTTCGATCATGACAATTCTTATCAATTTAGGGTCTTAAGTCACCCCATACAAGAGCTTACTTGCATACTTGAAACCTCCATCATCATAAATTGTCATAATATTAGGGCAAGGGTATGAGTTCATCATCAATAAGCTTGAAATCATGTAAACAAAGTAAATTCATGCATAATCATGCAATTTGAGGCTTTTTGATCAAAAGTGAAGGAACAGATTTACAACTTCATAAAACCCTAGGTAGCATAAGGTGAAATCACTTGAAATACATATAATTCATGCAATTTAATACAATTCATACATGGTTAGATTGGAAATTACAATATACAACAATGTACATGAAATTTGAGTCGAAATCATAGAAACCCTAAAATACCTTCAATGAAATTTGAGTGAAACTGAGGATTTATTGGGGCTCCATGGGTGAAAGGTACCTATGGATGAAGGTGCACATGCCTGGAGTGAAATAAGTCAAGAAAATCTAGAATCAATTGATGAAACTTGAAACCCTAGCTTTGGAGTCTTCAATGGATCTTGGGAGTTGAGAGACTTAAGACAAATTGCAGATTTTAGTGTTAGGATGAGAATGAGGGGATTATGATATAGGTCGGGATGAATATATATAGACATAAAATAATGTAATTTAGGACTTAGGGTAGGAGGAAATGACTAAAAATCACTTCATTAAAAACTGTCAAATAGAACTAGGAAAAAGGGTCTATGGATCGTAGATCAAATTATAGTCTGTAGATGAGTGGGTGCATACGAAGAGATATACTTCTAATATCTCAAGATCTCAAATCACGAAGGAGAATTATGGCCTGTAGTTCCATTTATAGCTCGTCTTGCATGTTCGTATAAAAACTTCAGAAATATAGATTTTGGGCCAAAACCATAAACTTAACTATGGTTTGCAACTCATTGTATAAATCATAGAGCATCTCTGGTAAAACCCCCCATCAACACTTAGTCAACTTTATCATTATTGATCCAAACCACGAAAACCACCTTTTTATGATCTATCAATAGAACCACAACCCATAAAGAGGTCTTGTCCTATTGATCCTTAATTCTACTTTTCTGAATCTAAACCACAACCACCAAATAATGACTTGTAAATCCATTCACGCTCCATAAAAGTTGTTCGTATATTGAACCCTAAATTTTTAAAATAATTTCAAGTGTCAAGGTCATCTATGAGACCCTATTTATGACCCGTGGTATAATCTACGAGTTGTAGATTGGACTCTAGTCCCTAGCAACAGAACCAAGATATGCACTCCTCACCCATATTTTAACCTTCCAATGTATGGGGTATTACATATCTCCCCCTTGAGAATACTCGTTCTCGAATGAGATAAAGCCTAACTTGAATAAAGTGAATATCAACAACCTAATATGAATGTAATAATGCAACTCAAACATCAAATTCATACAATTTTCAAACTTATGAACAAAATATCATTCAAAATTGGTATCCTGTGTATGCATGCACGTATTATGACATGAAGAAGCTGAAACATGGAAATTTGAAAGATTTTGAGCATGAACACTAAGTACATTAAGATTGAGTGGAAGAAAAGAGATGAGGATATCATTTTATTATGTCCTCCTTTGCTTAAGTTCTGCTTTCTAAATCTAAACCACGACCACCAACGACCATTCATAAATCCATTCACGACCTGTAAAAGTTGTCCCTATATTAGACCCCAAATTTTCAAAATAATTTCAAGTGTCAGGGTCATCTACGAGATCCTGTCTGTGACCTAAGGAACAATATATGAGCCATAGATTGGGCTTGTAGTCCTTGCCACTAGAACTCAGATCTCCACTCTTCACCCATATTTTGATTTTTTAACATATAGGATATTACATGTGAACAAGTTGGAGAAGCTTAGATAGAGGATTCTAAAGAAGAGGAATTAGGGAATTGTAATTGTATTCTGATTGGTAAAGTTGTATAGTAATGTGTATATATGTACACATATATTCCCTATAGTATTTACAATGTACCTCCATACTATGAGATAATTGCCCAACTAATTGTAACTACATTGTAACTAATCTTAACTAATTAACTAACTAAGATCAATAACTAACCAACTAACATTTACATTTAATTAATCTCTCTAATACCCCCCCCCCCTCCTCAAGATGGATGTATTGAAGACGTTCAATAATCCAAGCTTGCTAAGTAAGAAATCATGTTGTAAGTGACCCAAGGCCTTGGTAAGCAAATCAACTTATTGATTTTTGGTGTTGACGTAGATGGTCTTGATAAGCCCTCGCTGGATCTTCTCCCTAATGAAATGGTAATCTATTTCGATGTGTTTAGTACGTTCATGGAAGACTGGATTGGCAGCAATCTGGAGGGTTGATTTGCTGTCACAGAAAATCAGTGTTGGTTCTGTCAACTGCACATCTAGTTCTTTGAACAAACTAGTAATCCATACAACTTCAGATGTCAGGGCAGCTAAGCTCCTGTATTCAGCTTCAGTGGAGCTTCTTGAGACTGTGTGTTGCTTCTTGGATTTCCAAGAGATAAAAGAATCACCAAACTTCAAAATAAAACTAGTGACTGATCTCCTTGTAGTGGGACATGCAGCCCAATCAGCATCACAGTATCCATACAACTGAGGTCTCTAAATAGAGCTCATAAGCAGTCCCTTACTAGGTTCCAGTTTGATATACCTGAGCACTCTTAAGGCAGCTTTCCAGTGTGATATCTTAGGCTTTTGCATAAATTGACTAAGCATCTGTACTGCAAAGGCTATGTCTGGCCTTGTGATGGTGAGACAGAGCAACTTTCCAACTAATCTTTGATACCTTGGAATGTCCTCAAACAAGGTGTCTGGTTCAAAGTCAGCACCAGTTAATGTTTGAGTGCAGTCCAGTGGTGTCATGTGTGGCTTGGCATCTCCCAGACCTACTTCAGCTATTAATTCAAGGGCATATTTTCTCTGATTCATCAGTATCCCTTTGTTAGATCTCATAAACTCAATTCCCAAAAAATATTTAAGCTCACCCAAGTCTTTGATCTTGAAGTGGCTATGTAGGACATGTTTGGTTTCTTCTATCAGTTTGGCATCATTTCCTGTGATCAAAAGGTCATCAACATATACCAAAACAATCACTAGTCCACCATTTCTTTTCTTTGTGAATAAAGAATAGTCAAGATGGCTCTGTATGAAGCCCGAGCTTAATAATGCTTCAGTGAGCTTGGCATTCCACTGCCTTGAAGCCTGCTTAAGCCCATACAAAGTCTTTACCAGTTTGCACGCAAGATTCCTATCTTTCTTAGCAGCATAGAAACCTTTAGGCAACTCCATATAGACCTCTTCAAGCAGATCTCCTTGGAGAAATGCATTGAAAACATCCATTTGAAAGATGTTCCAATTCTGAGCAGCAGCCAGAGCTATAATAGATCTAACAGTTGCCATCTTTACAACTGGAGAAAAAGTTTCTTGGTAGTCAATACCTTCAGTTTGGATATAGCCTTTTGCCACTAGTCTAGCCTTAAATCTGTCTATTTGGCCATCAGCCTTGTAATTAATCTTGAATACCCATTTACAACCAATAATGTTTTTGCCCTCAGGTAGTTGAATTATCTTCCAGGTGCCTTTCTTCTCTAGAGCTTGTGTTTCTTGCTGCATTGCATGTATCCATCTGTTGTCTTTTGCTGCTTCTGCAAAATTTCTTAGTTCAGTCTCTGTGGATAACGCAGATAGGTAAGCCTAACACTTGGGTGATATATTGTTATAAGACACATAATTGCTCTGAGAATAGGGTTTGGTTGTCTGAGTCACATAATCTTTCATCCAAATAGGTGGATGGGAATTTCTGGTAGATTTCCTGGTTATAATTGCCTTAGCTATTCTAGGCAGCAGCTCAGTGACAGGAGTGAAATTATCAGATTGAGCAGTGGACATTTCATTGGAATCAGCTTCTGGTTCTGGTAAGTCATTACTGAGGACCATAGTATCAGTTTAATGTTCACATCATCTGCAGGAATAGGTATAGGCAGCTCCTTGTCTTCATCATATGTAAAAAATCTGATGCTGCAACAGGTTCAATAGGGAACAATGGCTTCTGGTTGTTGAACACTTGTTTTAAGGGGAACACATTCTCCTTGAATATCAAATCTCTGCTGATAATAAGTTTCCTCTGAGACTGACTGTATAGTATGTACCCTTTCTGAGTTGGTGAATACCCCATCAATACACATGCCTCAGCTCTAGGAGAGAATTTGTCCTATTTGATCACTTTGGTTGCATAGCACAAACAGCCTATAATTCTCAAATGACCCTTGTTTGCTTTGTGTCCATGGAATTGTTCATATGGATATTTGCCCTTTAAGACTAGTGTGGGAAGCCTATTAATCAAGTATACAGCAGACAACACACATTCTCCCCAAAATTTGATAGGAATATTACCCTGAAATCTAATGGCTCTAGCCACATCAAGTATATGCATGTGCTTCCTTTCAACCACCCTATTTTGTTGTGGAGTATATGGATAGCTGCTTTCATAAACAATCCCAAGACGCTCCAGCAAAGTACAGCAGTCAGTATTGAAGAACTTTGTGCCATTATCAATCCTAATCTTTTCAATATGTCTATTAAATTGACTATGCACTAGTGTCAAGAAAGATTTTAACATTGAAAACACATCACTCTTCAATTTCAGCAAGTACACCCAAAACATTCTTGAATGATCATCAGCAATGGTTAGAAAATATCTGAAACCATTGTGAGTTGCAGTTCTATAAGGTCCTCATACATCAAGATGAAGCAAATCAAAGATAGCTATTGCTCTAGACACACTCAAATTGAAAGGTAACCTAGTCTGCCTGGCAAGTGGACAAATAGAACACCTACTACATTTATCATCACTACTGAAGTTGATAATTGTAAACAAGTGCTGCAATACCCTTGTAGATGGATGCCCCAGTCTGGTATGCCACAGCATCTTGTCTGCTCTAGTATGTTGTGTCATCATCACTGTTTGAGTCCTCTTGTTCTCCTCAGATTGTAAAACTGCAGGTAGATAGTATAGGCCATTCACTTCTTTACCAATTCCCTTCACCTTTCCATTGGAGAGCACCTAGAGCACATAGAACTTAAGAAAAAAATTAACTGAGCAATTTAATTGCCTTGTCAATTTAGACACTGAAAGTAAATTATGCTTGAATGCAGGTACCACCAACACATTTCCTAGTATATTTCCATCAGCTGGTGCTACAACATCTAGTATGTGATACTTGTACAGTCTCACCATTGGGTAAATGCACCATTTTATTAACACTCTCAGAAGCATGATAGAATTTATCTAGGTTACATATCATGTGACAGGTAGCACCTGAGTCAACTATCCAATTTCCCTCTCCCTTTTCAACCTTTATCTGTGTGCTACGATTATTTACATACAAAGCATTGGACATGGTAATCATACCTGCCATGTTATCCAGCTCCTTACTTGAACTTGAATCTGATGTTGATGCTTCCTTCTCCAACATATGCAGAATCCTACTGTACTGACTTGGAGTAAAGACAGGCTGTGTGTCAATGTTCTTCCCCTTCATCACATGATCAGTAGGAGAGAAAGCATCCCTTAATTCCCTCTCATTTCTGGAAGCATTTACTTGATTTGCTATGTCATGATCCCTCTGTATTCTCCCACTCTGCATCACAATTAGGTCCAGATTTCTTCTTGAACTTCCAATCAGTTGGATAGCCAACAAGCTTGTAGCATATGTCCCTAGTGTGTCCATGCATCCAACAATGATCACAAAACAAGCTCCCATTCCTTTTCTGCTTGTGGATGTTGAAGTTTCCTATATTACCACCTCTTCCAGCATAGAGTCCCAACCGATCATTATTTTCTGCAGAATCATAACCTCCTTTTCCTTTATAATAGTTTCTCTTACCAGCATATAATGTCATAGACTCATTCACTTCTCCATTTACCTTTGAACTGGCAGTCACACACTGACTTTCATCAGATATGATCATAGCGTAGGCTCTACTCAGAGAATGACTACATACATCATTTAATCCCATCAAAAAAGCAAACCAACGCAAGTACTGAATATGATCAACATACATCCTTTATCACAATTACAAGTAGGTAGAGGCACTTGGGCATCAAACTCATCCTACAAGAGTCTCATCTTAGTGAAATAGCCTTAAACAGTCAGATTACCTTGGTTCAAGGTGCAAATTTTTCGATAAAGCTGATAGCTTCTAGATCCATCGACTTTGTTAAACCTTTCACTCAAATCAGCCCAAACTGTCGTTGCATCTGAGGCATACACAATTCCACTCAACAGCTCCTTGGACACTGTGTTCATGATCCATGCAAGGATAAATGCATTGCATTTTTTCCACTGCTCCTCTAATTCAAGCTTGTAATCTGATTTTTTACATGTTTCGAGAACAAATCCCAATTTGATTTTGGCGCGAAGTGTGATTAGTAACGATCTACTCCATAGGGAGTAATTTTCAGTTCCTGTGAGTTGAACCGAGGTGAGTACACTCTCAGGAGTGTCCGATGGATGAAGATACAGGGGATGGTTCCTGTTCTTCTCCACGACATCAAGTGTTTCAACTGATTTTTTCCAGTTGAATTATGACTCGCTTATGTAGTCTCCATCTCCTTCGAGTTTCCTCAAGCTTTATCGAAGCATCGTCGTCAATAGCGTACCGGAATCGATCGCTCTGATACCATGAACAAGTTGGAGAAGCTTAGAGAGAGGATTTTGAAGAAGAGGAATTAGGGAATTATAATTGTATTTTGATTGGTAAAGTTGTACAGTAATGTGTATACATATACACATATATTCCCTATAGTATTTACAATGTACCTCCATACTATGGGATAATTGCCCAACTAATTGTAACTACATTGTAACTAATCTTAACTAATTAACTAACTAAGATCAATAACTAACCAACTAACATTTACATTTAATTAATCTCTCTAATAACATGTACAACCTATTTGATACAAGAATCTTGTTCTTGTAACAATATGAATAAAACAAGTAACAACTAAGAACACAGTTCTTTTCATGGAAAACTTACTTGGTCAAGTAAAGAAAAAGCGCATCCTACAAAGTGTAGGATTTTCAGTAATTTCTTACTAACTTCAAAGAGTAATTTCAAATTACAACTCTGTAATTTAAAGGACCAACTGAGTACCTCATCTCCAATATTTAACTATAACTGTTATCTCTACTCTCCAAGAAGTTACAACAACTTGTTATAATACTCACAACTCACTTTAAAATTTAGAATTATTACCACTTAATAAAAATTCTAAGGCACACTACCAGAAAACAATCCACCCCCTTTAGCCGCTTCTTACCTTCTTTGAAAATCTGTTATTCTCAATGTGCGTATGCAAAAGCACTGACTTCATCATGCAAATCTCCTTTTATAGTTGAACACTTGCGCATGTTAGAAGTCCTAGTTAAGTTCTACAAGAAAATTAATTTCTTAATAAATTGGATTTCTCCTTTTATAAAATCTCACACAGATTCTAACTTTGATTTAGTACTCTATGAATCATCAAAATTGAAATACTAATTATGACATTAGGTTGTCACTTTAGAAATTTGCATAATTAATGCATTTATAAGTTATGAAGAAATGTATTCATAACTTATATAGAATAGAAGTTGGAATATAATGCCTGATGCATATATAACTAATACATTAATGATTAATCCTTGCATAACTAATACATGTATAAAATACTTAGCAAGATTCCTCATAATCAATTCTTACATTACTAATACTTGCATAACTCTGACTACTTACTAAATGACCCTTTGTCATATACTCATCTATAAAGACTTATTGTTTCAATATACGGGTAATACATACTCCCTAGCCTCTATTTTAATTTGTTTGTCTTATTTTTCTTTTTAATTCCAATAAAAAAGAATTACTCTTTTTTTTGGGCAATTTTTTAATTCTAATTTTTCAAATAACACATTTAAGACCTGAAGATTAAAAGATATTGGAGAATATTCTACATATCTTTAAGTAAAGGTCATAAGATTCAAACGTCTTTTTGACTTTCTTAAATTTTGTTTCAAGTAAAAAAATTTGACAAACAAATTGAAACATAGTGAATATACCATCAATGTGATGCTTTTTTTAAAAAAAAAAAAAAAGAAAGAAAGAAAAAAGTCTGCACTAAATAGAATGTCATCATTCTATAATAGGAAACAACTTAATTTTAAAAAAATTCTTTACCCTTAATGGAAGATTTATAGTCACACAAATATTTAACATTTATTTTAGACTAGTTTCAAAAATCTTTTTTTAAAAAAAAAAATTTATGTCACATCAAAATTTGCCGTATAAATTGAGACGGATAAACTATAAAGCATGCATCCGCAATTACTAAAATGATATGCTAACATGAAAATTTAATCATAGTACGTATAATTGGTTAAATATCAAATGACTAGTGCAAGATGCGTTATTCAAGGGCCATGATATCTGCTGCCACAAGTTTTAAGCACATGCATGATATATATTATACTGAATTACTTAATGGTTTACAAAATTAATTAATTTCTTATGAATAATTAGTCGGTTTAAGAAATACCTCCCTAAGTTATCACCGTTTTCTTCCTTCAACTTGAATTAGATATATTATGCTCAATCAATCAAAGTTAGTACAAATAGAGTTTTAGAAAAATAAAAATAAAAATAAAAAGATAAACTGTGTGATCCTAAATAAAATATACGTAGAATATACTAAAGTTATTCTTTAATTTTTCATGCTCATTTACACGCATCAAGATTGTGGCACATTTTATTTCCTTAGTTTCTTAATCCTTTTTCCTTGCTTGTTCTTCAAATTTTCTCAAGGGTTGATTAGAATTATGCTTATATCTTATTTATTTTTCCGACATAATTAGTTGCCGTAAGCTTCAATAAGCATGCTAGCTGACCAGCACAAGCTATTCGAAGAGTTCACAGTTGGAATTAGTCACTAGAGAACCTACTTTCAACTTTTCACAGAAATTTGTTGTTGGGGGAGCTGGGTAATCACAATAAACTCTGTATAATTAGGCAAACTTTGTCCCAACCTTTTAGAAGTTAGAAAATTTATTTTCAAAAATTCTTAATTAAACAAACAATTAAAAGAAAAAAAAAAGGCAATAGCAACAATAACAAAATAATAAGTTACCTAGGATTCTAAAAATAATGAAAAGAAAAGAATAATATAAAATAACAAATATATGCCCAATTACTAACTAGTCTTCTATCTTAATTTTCGAACTCCACAGACTAGCTTTTATCAAGGTTGTGTCTTCGGAAAATTGACGTTGCACTATATCATGCCTAATCACCTCATCATAATACTTCTTAGGCCTATCTTTACCCCTTCTCAAGCCTAGTGTGGTCAACCTCTCACACCATCTAAATAATCGAGGCATTTACATTTCTTTTTATCACATACCTAAAACATCTCAGTCTCACTTTCCATATCTTATCTTCTCTTGTAAGTCACTCCTACCTTGTCCTAAGTCTCTTCATCTCATCTTATCTTTCTTTTTGTATGTGCATTTATACCTTAACATCCTCATCTCTGTCATTCATATCTTCTGTATATGAGAGTTCTTGGTAGCCAATGTAACATAATCAATTTAACATGCCCGGTAGAACTTAAAAAGTTTAGGAGGTACACTCTTATCACATAGCACATTAATACCAGCCTCTATTTTACCCATGTTACCTCAATATGATGTGTCACATCCTCACCAATCTTTTTATTACCATGAATCAGTGACCTTGTACTTGAAAATTTCTCTCTTACTAATGACCAATGTGTCAAGACTTAGGTCCACATCAGCTACATAATAGACATTAGTGAATTTCTCAATTTTGGTCACCTTTTGCCTCACTCCAAACAATCAACCCAATATTAACTCGCCCTTGTATCTCATTATGTCATCTACAATAAAGAACAAAGAGTATTGAATGTGCCATGTAAGTACGTCAATAGTCAGTGCAAATAAAAATGGGTTAAGAGTGGAAGATTGGTGCAAGCGGATGACGATGGGGAAATGTTTCAAGCGGATCACTATAAGAACACTTGTAAAGCTTCAAATATCTCCAAAGAGCCACTCATGAGAATTTTGTCGTTTAAGTCTATGCAAGCCTATCTTTCTTTTTTATTTTATACTAATCCACACGACATTTATAGTCAACGTCCTTATATGAATATAAATTGGAGATGAAAAAGAATTCCTAGACGGCTCTCTCCTCCTTAACTTTGCATCTACCGCTCTTTGTCAGTGTCACTTAGCAACTTATTATTACAGTTCTGAATATCAACCTTGCTTTTTATTTTGAAAAATCATTATACTCCACCTTCATTCTTAGGATATCTTGTTCGTGCTAAGGATGACATTAGACAATCTAATGAGTCAACCCAAGCCTGTCTGACTGCGTTCTTTGAAAATTCTATAGAGATTTATCTGACCTGATCACTCTTAATTTCCATATGCATCTCACACATAAAACCCTCCATCCACCTCCACCTACAGTGCTCAAAAACTTGATTACTCTCAGAGTGCTCTCGATCATCCAACACAAGGTCCACGTCTCCCTCTTTTTCCAAGAGCAAGTCTGTGCGTCATCTCCCTCTAATATCAGCCTCCTCCATCTTGATGCACGTCGCTTGATTTAAACCACGAGCCTTTCAATCTCACATTTGCTAGCATGGACAGCTAGCTTCTTATTCTGCCTCTGCCTCCAAATTCTTCATAAAGACATTCGAACACTAGAGTCTTAATTTGCTGCCATAATCGCTACCTTCACCTCCTTCCACGCCTTCTTATTGTACCGCACCAAATTCTTCACAAGAGAGTATTTAATACGACATAATTCGTATTTTATGGAATTTTTTTCTTAAATGAGGAAGTGATAAAAAAAAAAACATTTGCCCAAAAAGGGAAAAAATGATAAATTCTGTCGTCTACGAACAAAATTATTTGTCCTATGACTAATCTGAACTTCTAAATTTATATTACTTTCTCCATTTATATATCATTCATCTTTATTCTCAAAAATACTGCATCAAAACTTTCTCTTTTCAAATGATTGCTGCAGGTACTTTTTGCAATTTTAATTATTGTATGAAAAATCAATTTAAATAAAATGCGTAAGTTTGATGGGTAAATAGCTTGCCCTACATTCTCTTTAAATATTCTTTCTTATTAAAGCGTAGCATTGCATGATGAATATTGTACATCCTTACTTTTGAATCTGACGGCTGCTTCATTGAAGTTACTTGCACGTTAAAGTAATAACTATAAGCAATTAATTAGTTGTACTCTGTCAATGAGATGGATGATTACATCTAAAATATAAAATAAAATAAATGCTCCCTGTTTCAATTTATATAATATTCCTTATTTAGTTAGTTTTTTATTTAAAAAACTGATACTTTTCTCCATTTCAATTTAAGCATTTTACTTTTCAATTTGGTCAGTGCCAAAACATATTATTTTCTTCCTTTCATTTTACTTGTCATATTACACTTTTTTAAAATTAACTAATTTTTAATGTTAAATTAGATTAAAGTAATTTGACATTTAAAATAAAAATTTAGATATTCAAAAACTATAAGAAAAATATAATTAATCACAATTTTTTTTATATCAATATGATGAAAAAATATATTTTAAAATGTTAATCAAAGTTTGTATAGTTTGACTATTAAATAAAAATTATGACAACTAAAAGAGGACTGAGGGAGTACTTCTTTTTATATTTAGTAAAATTTTTAATTCCAACATAATATGTGTTTATTATGCTTAAAACCATAAGATTAATCTAAAGAGCTGCACACATCTTTAATTTATGTTCACAAGATTCACGAAATTCTCTGTATTTCTTAAATTTTGTACTCAGTCAAACTAGACACTTAAATTGAGGAAGTGGAGTAATAATTTAATTTTAAAATACTTGTTTTACTTTTGATGAGATGATTTATTACCACACAAATATTTATGATTTATTTCTGGTCATAAGTTTCAAAACTCTTTTTTCACTTTTTTTATCTTAATTTATATCACATTCTTTTCTTTTTAGTCAATCACAAAATAATGACATGTTTATATATTTTGTAATAATTTATCTTTAACCTCTCACTTTTTAACACTAATGAGATGATATATTCGCATAAATATTGATGGTTCGTTTTGGACCATAGATTTTAAAACTTCTTTTTATAACTTTAATTAGCTACAATGAAGGGGCAATGTAGTCGTATGCACAAAACATACCACATTAGTAGGGTTTGAGAAAGGCCGCATCTCAAGAGGTATGATATAGTAGGTGACCTATCATAATACAAACATTAATGGCTAGGCTCGACTCTATAATCGATAGATCACACGTACACAACTTTATTGTTATTTCGAAATTCCCCTTCTTAGAACATAAAATGTTTTCTTTTAATTAATGTTCAATCACACATCTTCAAAAAAAAGGGGGGGGGGAGGGAGAGAATACTATTCCCTCGCGCGAAAATCGAACAAATTTTCTTTAGTCGTAATTCATTCATACATTTTTTACTCGTTCTGTTTAAAAAAGAATGACCTTCTTTTCATTTTAGTTTGTTTCTAAAGAATGACCCTTTCCTTTTTGGGAAACATTTTTATTTCATCTTTCCACGTGGCATTTTAAGAGAACAAGATTAAAGACAATTTGATATATTTGACATAACTTTAATTTAGAATCACATAATTGAAAAGTTTTTTTTATTTTCTTAAATTCCTTGTCAAGTCAAACCATGTCATTCTTTTTTAAATGTAGAGAGTAATATTTTGAATGGAAAATTATTGTAACTTATAATATTTTTTTTACGTAATTTTTAAATATTTTAACATTATTTTCACAAAATTTTATTATTCCACGCCCTAATTTAGAGTTAAAATTAAATTATTTGACTATTTAAATTCAGACTGCATGATATAAATTATGGGATATGAGGACAGAGAATAATACAACATCATTAAATACAGTAACCTTCTCAGGTAATCTGCATATGCGCACGTTAAATGAATTAAGTCAAATTCTTCATGCATGTGAAAACCCTTGTATAAAATACCAACCATACTCTTCACATTTTTCCATCACAAACCCTTGTATATCATCTCAATCTCTCTTCACCAACTTAGTTCTTTCATCCTTGCATTTCCAAACATAAACAATATCCCTTTTCACCAATGGGAAGAATCAGCAATTCCCTTTTTCTCCTCTTCCTCTCATCAATAGTGGTTGCAGTCGACAGTACTAGTACTAGTCGATTGCATCCACACGTCCCTACCTTTGTGGAGACTCAGTGCAGAAAAACTCGTTATCCGGAACCTTGTGTGACATTCTTATCCAACTATGTGAATCCCACATCACAAGATCCTCAAGAAATAGTTCATGCTGCCTTGAAAGTGAGTCTAGTTAGGGCTATACATACAAAAACTTATATCAAAAAAGTCTTCAAGGAGCATAATAAGCAAATAAAGGTTAAGGATTATCAAGCAATAAAAGAATGTTTAGAACACATCAATGATGGCATTTACCAGCTCACAAACTCTGTCATAGAGCTTCAAAATTTAAACTTAGATGGGCAACAAGAGTTTGTATGGCATCAAAGCAATGTTCAGACTTGGCTTAGTACAGTTTTAACTGATGCTTACACTTGCTTGAATGAGCTAAATTCAGGCCATTCCATGGGTGGTAAAGTGAAGGCTACAATTAAAGCTAAGGTTCTTAATGTTGCACAAGTAACTAGCAATGCTCTGGCTTTGTTTAATGGATTTGCTGCAAGATATAAGACTTCTCATCATGGCTAGGCTAGTGTCACGGACTTACGACTCAAACTAAGACTGGTCATGACACTAGGCTAGCTATGCAAAAAAATAAACCTTAGTGATATAATGCTGTCACATATGGTATGTGAATTGGTCTTTTATTCATTGATTTATTATTATGTTGTCGGTGTAATTTAATATGTTCTAGTATGTTAATTAATTATCTTCCTTAATTACTTTTAGGTGGCTAGTTTTAATAATAACTTATATCGTGTAATAATCTTCATATCTGTTTTTTAAATTGTGTGTGTTTTTCTTGTTTTATCTCGTTCTATGGTTTTAATGTGGTGTTTGTGGTCAACGAGATGGGTGACTGGGTAACAAGGTGGCTAGATGTACTTTGAAAGAGCTTTTTAGTTTGAAAAGTTAATAAGTTTGATCAAATTATCAACATTTGAGAAAGACGACCTCGAAATGAAATTTTAAAAAATTTGTAAAATGTTTTTTTTTTCCTTTAGATGGGTCCTGAAGGGTTTGGGTACGATTTTTTTTTAAAAAAAAATAAGTTTGACCATTATGAATCTTTTATCAAGACGACTTCATATTGGTGATTTGATGATTTCCAAGTCTAGAATATGTTGTGTAATCGATTTACATATTAGATTTGTGTTCGAGAGGTACCGATGAATTTTGGATCCTAAAAATTCATTCTAGTTGAACTTAAAGTTAAGAATTGTCTAAAGTCAAATAGTTGACTAAACAAGCTGAAAATTCATGATCTGATCTGAAAGTTCACATAGGTTTTTATGACGATTTGACCTCGTTCACAATTTTTTTTTTAATAAGTTTTGATGTATTTTGGCTGCGTTGATCTTGTTAAGCATAAAAATGTGATGCATAGAGGATCAAAAATTTATTTCAACAAGACTAATCTTGCTGTAAATTCAATATGTCAAAATCAATTTTTTAATGCAAAATATCAAAGTAATTTTTAATGTCAAAAATTAAAACTGAGTAGAAAAACTAGCATATTTTGAGTTTGAGAAATCCATATCCATCATTATTTAGGACTCAAAGGAAAGAAAAATGGGTGGGTTTTGAGGTTGCATAAGGGAATTAAGGTCATTTAAGTAAATATAAAATTAATAGTGTAGACGTTTTCACAATCAGTATTGTTCAACTTTTTGTGATGGAAAATAACCATTACTTGTTATTTGAGCATATTTGAAGTTTTAAAGTTTAAAATTGAGTGATTTTGGGACATTCTTCTCATTTTAACGAGGGATAAGTATATAATCTATATTTTTTGTAAAATATAAAGTATAATATTTAAATAAGAGATATGAGAGAGAATGCTTTCTTATTTCTTTCTTCTATATTTTTAGGTATATTATTTATAAAATAATTATCTCCTACATATACTACAGAATGTCTTCTCAAGTTATAACAATTCCATTTATATGGCATTCATTCATTTAGTACATGAACTTCAACAAGAGTTACGGAAGAAACATCAACATAAATGCATTTATAACACTCTTCCTTGAATGTTGATAGATAATATGCCTCGTTAAAACTTTCCTAGTAAAAAACTCATCGGCGAAAAGCCTAGTGAAGAAAAAAGAGTACACATATCTTGTAATACACCTTGAGCGTTGTCTCACTAAAAATCTTATCAAGAAAATCCAATGAGATAAAATCTTAGTTAAGAAAAAAAAGAGTACAACATGTATTTTACTCCCCCCGATAAAAACTTCATATGATATCTTGGAGACGAAACATTCCAATTTTATATCTTAGATTTTAAAATATTTATATTGATAATGTCATAGTGAATAAATTTGCAGGATTATCACTCGAACAAATCTATTGAACATGTATCTCACCATTTTGTTGATGATCATGTATGAAGAAGAACTTAGGTGAAATATGCTTTGTTCGATCTCCTTTAATATATCATCCCTTCAATTAAGTTACGCAAGCAACATTATCTTCATATAATATTGCTGTAATCTTTGTTTGTATAGAAAGACCATATAACTGTAAAATCTGATGAGCCATTGATCTCAATAATACACACTACAACAAATTCAATTATCAGAGACAAATGATTTTGTCACTTATAAATAAGATTTTGTCACTAAAGATCTTCTGTGACGAAAAAGATTTCGTCAATCAGTCGTCCCTAAATGTGGGTTGCTAAAAATATATATAGACGATTTAGTGATTCGTCGCTAAAAAGTTATATTAACTACAAAAAATAAAATTGTCCCTAAATGCGTATTCATGACAAATTTATTTGTCATAATAAGTATTATTTTTTTGTAGTTGATTGTATGATTTTGTCGCTAAGTTATTATCACCGACAAATTATGTTGTCACTAATTATTTAGTTCAATTAATGACGACACCAATTGTCTCTAAAGCTATATGTATTTCGTAGCTAAACAAATGTAATTTCGTCGCTAATGATTATTTTTTATATACAAAAATTTATTTCGTCCTAAAATGTATAAATTGAGAAAAAAGTAACATTATAAAAATATTAATAATTTTATAGTTAAATCTTTCATCTTGTCACTAAAAATATCACGGGACATATATATTTTATCATTAAATGTAGTCAACGTAATATTGTGACAAAAATATTTTTCTTGAAAATTTAATTTAGTTATTGCTAAAAGTTACTAGTGATAATAAAAAATTATCACTAATTTGTAAATAGTTGATGACATGTAACTATTTCATATTGGTATTAATCATTAAAGTAGAATTGCACAAATTAAAAATTACATAATAAAGCATATCCAATAATAACAAAAGCATTCATAATCATATTGAACATTTTCCACGAGGTCGCCGTCGTTGAAGACGGTGGATTTTTGGGATTATGGCAAAGTCCTGATTTTCAGTTTTGTAGAAGGAAAATATGAATGTATTATTATGTTTATGTACAGTATACATGTATATTTATATA
>JAOTQR010000086.1:17117559-17177898 GCA_025774065.1 Solanum ossicruentum | reverse complement strand
TGAATACTTGGAGTGCAAATTCAGTGTTGAGAGGGATGAAGCAAACTTTGATGTGAGGCTTGCCACTCAACCTATTCCCAAGAGGGAAAACTTTAAGTATCTGGGGTCCATCAACTAGAATAATGGCAATATTGATGATGATGTCACATATCATATTGGGGTAGCATGGACTAAATGGAAGCTTGCATTTGGAGTATTGTCTGATAAGAAGATACCAGCTAAACTCAAAGTTAAGTTTTACAAATTGGTGTTTAGACCATCTTTGTTGTATAGGGTGGAGTGTTGGCCTATCAAAAATGCATATTTCCAGAAGATGCATGTCGCAGAGATGAGGATGTTGAGATGGATGTGTGGTCACACCAAGAGTGATAAGGTTAGGAATGAGACCATTCGGGAGAAGCTAGAGGTAGCCCCGGTGGCTGATAAGATAATGGAAGTGAGACTAAGATGGTTTGGACATGTGCAGAGAAGGAGTACCGATGCTCATGTTAGGAGGTGTAAGAGATTGGTTTTGGGAGCTACACGAAGGGGTAGAGATAGACCAAAGAAGTACTGGGGTGAGGTGATCAAACATGATATGGCAGAACTTGATCTCTCTGAGAATATGACCTTAGATAGAAAGAAGTGGAGGTCGCGAATTAGAGTAGTAGGCTAATTGATTGGTAGGATTAGGTGGTAGAGGAGTAGTAGCGTCTTATATCATGTGTTGTCATTTTTGTTGTTTATGATGTAATTGTATCATAACTATGTATTGTCATGTGCTTAGTGTTATTAGCCATTTTTTTCTATTCCCTTTCCTTTACTCTTTGTCATATCTAGTTTATTTTGCTTATGGGTTTTTGAGATGAATGTTCCCAGGAAACAACCGCTCTACTTTTATGAGGTAGTGGTAAGGTCTGCATATATTTTACCCTCCCAAGACCCCACTTATGGGATTCTACTGGGTATGTTGTTGTTGTAACAACCCACAAAGATCCCTACCCTGACCAAAACCAACTGAAAGGAAAAATGTCAGACAACAATGATGATGCAAGCCTGACTGAGATCATTGTGACAGATCCCATTGTCATGCAATAGAACAAATTGATTGCATAGTTGATGCAACAGATTGTTGAGATAAAGATAGAAGTGAAGAAGACTCAAGAGTTAGCATATTTGGCTATCACTGCTAATATTCTTGGTCCAGACGATGGGAGACCTCCATTCCATTTTCCTTCTCCTAGTCTATCTCATCAACCTATCCCTATCACAACAAATCCACCAATTACCCCTGATCAAGTCTCTCCTGTCATTGACTTAACTATCCCCAACACAGCAGATTCCAATTCTTTTCCCCAAGCATCGCCCTCTATCCAAAATCCAAACATTAACAATGCCCAAGTCTTAAGATCCTCCCAAACTCCTCACATTATTCAACCCCAGATAGTCCTTCCGGAAAACCAAGCTACCGACCAATACAACCTACCTATCGCTCAAACCGTACTTCCTAGAGTCCTTTTCCAAATCCTAGTCCTTGCCAAACCACCAGTGCCCCATGCCACCTACTCCAAAGTCCACTATTATGAGGAGAGGAAGAAGGAATAGAAGGCCAAGGTGGAGATGGCCAAGTTGGATATAAAGGAAGAAATTACAATATCTATGAAGCAATTTCTTTATGCATCTGATGTCGCAGGGATAGATTATGAGGATTTATGCATTCACCATGATCTTGACCTTCCAGAAGGGTTCAAAATACCAAAGTTTTATACTTTTAATGGAAATGGAAATCCTCTGGACCATCTGAGAATATATTGTGATCATCTTGTGGGTATCGGAAAAAATAAAGCATTGCTAATGCGGCTTTTCAGCTGAAGCTTGAGCGGGGAGGCCTTGGAATGGTTTACCTCCCAAGATATAAACCAATGGGCCAGTTGGAGTGCTATGGCTAAAGATTTTGTCGAAAGTTTTGCTTACATTGTCAAGATCATGCCAGACTGCTATTCATTAGAAAATATAAGGTAGAAGTTAGCTGAGAGTTATCGAGAATACACTTATAAATGGAGGAAGAACGCCGCCAGAGTGCATCCTCCCATATGTGAAAAATAGATTATTGAAGTGTTTGTGCGCTCCCAGGAACCTGAGTTTTATGAAAGAATAATGCTGCTCGTTAGAGAAGAATTCGCGGATACAGTTATGATTGGTTGGAATATCAAAGATGGACTCAAAACGAGGAAGATCACCCATATATCAAATTCAGTCGGATCATCAGGGATGTTGAGGATAAAGAAAGAAGATGTGTCAGCTATCTCCTACATACAGGATAAAAGGAGAAGCCCTAGCAGCCACCCTAAAAAGTCCACACCCCATCAAATCCATTTTCAACCTACTCCAAGTTCATTCCCCATCTTTCATGCTCATCCAGGATATCACACTCCACCCACAAACTACCAAACCCCTCCTCCCCATTATCACTCCCCACAATATCCAAATGTTATCCAAACTACCAATCTCCACTGCCAAGTTGCTCCCATATCTAACCAACTTATTAGAATCCCTCTACTAGTTACCCAATCCCAAATCCCCAAACCCTACCATTATATTACCAAGCACCACCATACCCAAGATTCTAGACCCCTACACACCTCCGTCGAAACCATCCCAATTACCATCGAGAGCCTCCACCTCCAAAAAATAACTATAACCCTCCTCATCCAAATACATATAAAAAAACCCTACGGTCTTCAGTTCTCTTGACGAAAGCCGGACAAAGCTATTCGAAAGATTGTTAGCTACAGGGCTGATCCAGCCTGCCTCTCTTAGACCCATGGATGCTAATTCTCACTTCTTCAGGAGTGATCAAACTTGTGCTTACCACTTTAACAGTATTGGAAATGACACTAAAGATTGCATAAATTTGTAGCATAAAATCCAGAATTTAATTGATCGCAACATGGTCGTTTTTCGGACCGTCACTCCCAATGTCAACAAGAATCCTTTACCTAATCATGGAGGGAGCATTACTGGTATGATAGAGAGAGAAGAAGATTGGTTTACAGCTAAGAAGATAGTGCCAGATGCCACTGCAAGTTTAGAAAAGAGTGTAGCATCTCTAAGTATCACTAAGAAGCTAAAGATGGAAATCTTGATACCTCTTGAAGTGATTTCTACAAAACAGAGGGGAATTCCTAACAAGAAGGTTGAGATCGAGATTGTCCATACAGGAAAATCAATTTAGGGAGCAGGAAAAAAAGCTCAAAGGCTGATAAGTGAAGCTGAGGCGCAAGAATTTCAGAGAAGAAATGCGGCCTCAGGAGTATTCTATCATGAAACACATGGAGAAGACACCTGCCCAGATTTCTATATGGTCACTAATGATGAGTTCACAACATCATAGAAAAGCATTCATGAGAGCATTGGAGGACACTTATGTGCCTGTAGGAACAGACAGCGATAATCTGGTAGCCATGATAAGCCTGGTTACCTAGGGAGATCGCATCAGTTTTGGCGATGAAGAGCTACTATTTGAGGGAGCAATGAATAATAAGGCACTTCATGTCACAATCAAGTGTCGTGATATGATTCTAAATCGTGTCTTGATCGATGATGGATCTAGACTGAATATTTTCCCTCTATCCACTCTCAAGCAATTAGAGTACGATATGGAGAAAATTTAGTAGAACCGAGTTAATGTGAGACCATTTGATGGATGGAGAGATACATTAGGAGCAGTGAATCTAACAATTTGTGTGGGACCTACTGATTTCTTCGTCGAACTTCAAGTGATGAATATCGCTACCAGCTATAACATGTTGCTAGGAAGACCTTGGACCCATATGGCTAGAGTTGTGCCTTCTACCCTCCACCAAATGATGAAGTTCAGTTGGAATGAACGTGAAATGGTTATTTATGGTCAGGGAAGCCATTCGAATGTGTATGCACCCATCATCAATAATGTCACTCGAGGATAAGATTTCTACACGGTTGCAATAGTGAATGCTACTGAAGATGATTGGACATTGGACCTCCTATGCCTGTTGTTTATAATATGATAGCCACAGTTATGTTGAGCAATAGGTTTGAACCCGGTTTTGGGCTAGGGATGCACTTGCGGGGTATTCTCGAGCCATCCCATTGCCAGCAAAATGCCAAGACTCGGCCTGGGATACACTATCTTGGATAAAGATAAAGGGGAGATGCAGAATCAAAAGGATGATCGAGCCTTGACCCAAAGAATACCTCACCTATATCAGTCATTTCCAGTACGAGAATACATATGTGATAATGGTATTGGGGGAAGGATCTGTGACTTGTTTGAAGAAATTGAAGCAGTTGATGGTGATAAAACAACCCAAACATCAAGAGCTTGTGGTGCAGAATCAGATGACTAAGAGTTGAGAAAGACATCCACCTCGTTGTTGAGCCCCTACTTGTCTTGGTAGACGAAGAATTGCTAAATTACTTATTTTTAAAAAATAGGTGGTAGTCCGGAAGAGGCCCGTGACCCACCTTTTACCTTGCTATTTTACTCTTTTTTGATTTTATTTTAATTTCTCTCGTAGTATCTCAAAGGCAAACTGACCAATGGTCATGGCCAAAGTTTGCAATTTCTTTTAAATGAAAGCCTCCATTTATTTCAAATTGCACATATTATTCATCTTATCATTTCAGTTACTTCTTATCTTACTATGTTTTTCTATGATTTCAGTTTAAATAATTTTAAACCTGCTAGTGTCATGTCATATCAAAACCTGAATTTATAGAATGAAATAGATGACAATGACCTTGAGAAATACGATGAAAGAACCGTAGTACCCGAACATCTTTCCTTGGAATTGAGACAATTTGAGAATCGGGATAAGCCTAATCTTGATGAGACTGAGACAGTGATTCTGGGAGATGAAAAATGTGTCAAGGAAACTAGAATCAGTGTCTATTTGAAGAATGCTTAGAAGGGAGAACTCACTAGCTTGCTCAAAGTGTACATGGATGTGTTTGCTTGGTGCTATGAAGATATGCCAAGTTTGAGTACCGATATTGTCTTTCACAAGTTGCCAATCAACCCAGAATTCAGTCCGGTGAAACAAGATTCAGAAGTTTAAGCTGGATTTGAGTCTAAAAATCAAGGAAGAGGTTATAAAACAGATACAATCCAAGGTGGTAGAAGTGATGCAATACCCTACTTTCCAGTGCCCAAGAA
This sequence comes from Solanum ossicruentum, assembly GCA_025774065.1. Classification (NCBI taxonomy): domain Eukaryota; kingdom Viridiplantae; phylum Streptophyta; class Magnoliopsida; order Solanales; family Solanaceae; genus Solanum; species Solanum ossicruentum. Next base: position 17,172,722 of record JAOTQR010000086.1, on the reverse strand, counting down.
GGACGTAAAGATCATGATCTATGTTGATTATAGAGATCTTAACAAAGCCATCCCCAAGGATGATTTTTCATTGTCGAACATCTAGGTTCTCATTGAAAATTCTTCCAAGCATGAGATGCAATCTTTCATGGATTGCTTTGTAGGATATCACCAAATTTTAATCGATTAACAAGATACAGAAAAGATAGCTTTTATCACACCCTAGGGTGTATACCATTGTTGAGTGATGCCATTTGTCCTCAATAATGAAGGAGCTACTTATATGAGAGCCATGAAAGCTCTTTTCCTATGACATAATTCACAAAGAGATTGAGGTGTACGTGGATGACGTTATCATCAAGTCCGGTGAGAGTTTCGATCATCGACTCATTTGAAGAAATTCTTTGATCGTCTATGCAGATACAACTTGAAGTTGAATCCTGCCAAATGTGCTTTTAGAGTGCCTTCTAGTAAGTTGGTGGGATTCATAGTCAGTCAAAGAGGTATTAAGCTCTACCTTTCTAAGATCTAAGCAATTCAGGATTTGCCTCCTCCAAATACAAAGAAAGAAGTCATGAGTTTCTTGGGGAGATTGAATTACATCAGTTCGTTCATAGACCAATCTATGTTGATTTGTGAACCTATCTTAGGATGTTGAAAAAGGATGCATTGACAAACTTGAATGAAGAATGCCAGATTGCTTTCAGTACTATGAAAAGCTATTTGTCTAATCCACCGGTGTTGATAACTCCACGGGAAGGAAGTCTACTATTATTGTATTTGTCTGTCTCTGATAATGCATTCGGATGTGCTCTGGACCAGCGTGATGAAACTAGTTAGAAAGAGTGGGTGATCTACTATTTGAGTAAGAAGTTCACTCTGTTTGAAGCTCGATATACTTATTTGGAGAAGACTTGTTATGCTTTGAATTGGGTTACCCAAAAGTTGAGGCATTATCTGTCTTCCTATACTATATACCTCATTTTGAAGATGGATCCATTGAGATATATCTTTCAGAAAGCAATGCAACAGGAAGACAAACAAAGTGGCAAATATTGTTGAGCGAGTTTGACGTCATGTATGTAACTCAAAAATCAATTAAAGGATATGCTTTAGCTGGTCATCTTGCAGAAAATCTCGTTGACTATGATTATGAACCGCTCCAAACATACTTTCCCGATGAAGAGATATCATTTGTAGAAGATGCATGTTCGACGCATACCCTAGCTGGCGATGTTCTTTGATGAAGCCATGAATTGCCAAGGTAGTGACATTGTCTTAGTATCAAAATCCAGGCAACATCACCCGATGGCTGTGAAACTTCAATTTTGTTGTACTAACAACATCGTTGAGTATGAATCTTGCACTTTGGGCTTGAGGATGGCTATAGAAACGAATGTTCAAGAGTTGTTGGTCACTGGAGATTCAGATTTGCTGATTCATCAGGTTCAGGGAGAATGGACTATGAAGAAGATCGTGTCGTATGTGCACCTGGTACAGAGGTTCTGTAAAAGGTTTCAAATGATCGAGTTCATGCACATGCCAAGGATATCAAATGAGTTCATCGATGCTATTGCCACTATTTCCTCAATGATTAAACATCCAGACATGAAGTATATTAATCCTTTAGATATAGACTTGAGAGAGCAACTGGCCTATTGTTTGCATATCGAGATAAAACTAGAAGGAAAGCCTTGGTATTTTGATATAAAGAAGTATTTAGACACCGAAACTTATCCTAAAAATTTCTACTTCCAATCAGAAGAGAGCTATACGTCGGAAGGCAAACAACTTTTTTCCAAGTGGGGAAATCCTTTATAGGAGGACTCCAGATCTAGGTCTCCTTAGATGTGTTGACACCGCAAAAGAATGAAGCTTGTTGAACAAGTACATGCTATATTTTACGGTACTTATATGAATGGACTTACTCTAGAAGGAAAAATCCTTTAAGCTAGTTCTTTTTGGATGACTATGGAACACGACTATTGCAAGTTTGCACGATAATGCCATCAATGTTAAATATATAATGATTTGATTTGCGTCCCTCCTTAAGAACTTAAAGTCATGAGTTCTCCTTGGCCGCTTGTAGCTTATGTTATCGGTCCGACAGAGCCAGCTGCCTCTAATGGTCATAGATTTATTTTGGCTGCCACTAATTACTTCAGCAAGTAGATAGAGGCAGTCTTCTACAAATCCATGACAAAGAAAGTGGTAAAAGATTTTGTTCGCAATAATTTGATATGCCAGTTTGGGATACCAGATTCCATCATCACTGATAATAGAGCAAATCTCAATAGTAACTTGATTAAAGAGATAGTGAGCAATTTGAGATCATTCATCAGAATTTAACAGCATATCGCCCTCAAATGAATGGAGCAGTAAAAGCCACCAACAAAACTTTCAAGAAGATTTTAAGGAAAATGATTGACAGACACCAAGGATAGCATGAAATACTACCTTATGGATAGCACAAAATGCTACCTTATGCCTTATTGGGATGTTGCACGACTGTCAGAACATCAATTGGAGTAACCCCATACTTATTGATATATGGAACAAAGGTGGTGATTCCCACAGAAGTGGAAATAACATCATTGAGAATTATTCAAGAAGTTGAGTTGAGTGATGCTGATTGGGTTCTTAATCGAATAGAACATTTGTCTTTAATCGATGAAAAGAGGATGAAGACTATTTTCTATGGTCCGTTAAATCCACAGAGGATGATACGTGCTTTTAAAAAGAGAGTAAGACCTCCAATGTTCAAGGTAGGACAATTGGTTCTCTAACATATCTTTCCCAATCAAGATGAGTACAAAGGAATATTTGCACCAGATTGGCAAGGGTCATACATGGTTCGCAAAGTGCTGTCAAGAGAAGCATTAATTTTCTTAGAGATGGACGGTCAAAAACGGCCAAGACCAATCAATTCAGATACTGTCAAGAGATATTACGTTTGAAGATTTATAGTTCGCCATTACTTTTTTCTCCTTTGTAATTGCATTATTTAGTTTCTACATTTTATTTTTTTATTATCCCTACGTAATAAACAATATTTGACTTGAATTCTCAAGAATGAGATACGTAGGCGGCCTATGTCAGCCTCGGTCATCCCCTTATCCTTTTTTATTATTCCTTTTTACTTATTTGGACCTATGTTTCACCTAAATTCTAAAGAATGAGATATGTAGGTGGCCTATGTCGGCCTCGATTATTTCGTTATTTAAATTATTCTGCTACTTCCCGAGAAGGGAACTACATTTGACCTGATTCCCGCCTCAATGGGATACATAGGCGCCACAACGGCTTGGTCATACTCCCATAAAGAAAACTGAGACATAATTTTTAAGAGAAACTCAAAAATTCTAAACAAGAAGGTCCATCTTCGACAAACCGAAGTTCAAAACATTGTAAAAATTTCAATTAGGATAGAATTTTTGAGAAGTGATCTCGTTTCTCAAAAATTCTCAAGGTGATTCTGATAGGCTATAGATCCTTGATGACATTTAAACTAGGACAAAAATTTTGAGGTTTCCCTCAAAATTTCGCTAAGCATCACTACAAGTTAGAAAGCCACCTTAAGGATTCTCAACCTGAAAAAGAATTCAGAGACAACCGCGGCACACCAAGGAATATATGTCAAAAGTCGAACACGTTCATCTAAGTTTTACATAACATGACAATTGGCAGTGACTTTTTCTCAAAAAACCTTTTCTAAATTTTTTGTTTCTGACAATCTTCTATCATGTCGAATGTTTTGTCAAAATAAATTTTTTTCTATCTTTTATCTACCAAGAGGTGGGAGATCGAAGTAGTTTCATCAGGGGACAAGATGAGGAGCAGATAACCGAAGAATCATAGATCAATTGACTTTGAAAATAAGAAATTTTCTGCGGATGAAACATTTTTGCAGGTCTTATCTACAATAAAATAGCCAAGACATAAATAGTTCCATCTCACTCAAATCCCCAATAATTTATCATATCTCATTTTCAAGTCGCCGACAAGGCTCTTTTACTTTTCAATTGTCGAGAGGGTCATTGCTTGTTCATCACTAACAAGACTATTTTATTTTCTAGTTGTCGATAGGGCTATTGCATATTCATTATTGATAAGGCCATTTTATTTTTCGATTTCTGAGAGGACCATTGCATATTCATCGTTGAGAAGACGATTTATTTTTCAAGTTGTTGAGAGGGCCATTACATATTCATTGCCGACAAGTTAATTTTATTTTCCAGTTGCTGAGAGATCCATTGAATGTCATCACCGACAAGGCTATTTTATTTTCCAGTTGACGAGAGGGCTATTACATGCTCATTGCCGACAAGGCCATTTTAGTTTCCAGTTGCCGAGAGGGCCATTGCATATTCATCGTCGACAAGGCCATTTTGTTTTTTAGTTTTCGAGAGGGCCATTGCATATTCATCGTCGAGAAGGGCATTTATTATTCAAGTTGCCGAGAAGGCCGTTGCACATTCATCGCTGAGAAGACCATTTTATTTTCAAGTTGCTGAGAGGACTATATAATGTTAAATTCATATTGATTCATTATCTATCATGTCGAAGAGAAGAACATATATGTCGAATAGGGTGTAGACGTCATCAAGTAGGATGCAGCACGACGTGGATCTTTTTCTTAGCAGCAAACTAGGACATAGTCTAAATAGGGGCATCAAACACTTCGAATACGAGCTGGGAAGCAACTACCACCATAATCCCACCACACCCCTATCAGAAGGCATGTGGGTGTTTCTTTAAGTTCGTTAATTTTCATTTTCGCCTTCGGATAATCTCAACTCTCACCGGAGGCAATCTTCTAATCCGAGTGACAATTACCAAATGTTTCAGAAATTATGTCTGTATATGTTCTTAATTATGGGTGTGAAGTGTGCTACATTTAAATTAAGAGATTACAAGCTTTTTTTTCATAACTCGATTTTTTATCACTCCTACTGAACTAGAGGTTATCTCAGAATAAGAGATTTTTTCTTCAACCGATAGAGTCGAACTGCTAACAGCCTGATTCCTAAGTCCAAGGATATATAGGCAGGATCATTTTCGAAAACTCAGCTGTATTCTAGTTTGCTATTAAAATCTCATTCGCAAGAGTTCTAATTTCTCAATAATTTGATATTGGAATAGCTTTTGAATTATTTCAAAATTTTGCGTACGATCAAGCATTTTGAATTACAAGTGACCTAATTCTCATGTAACCTAAGATATGTAGGAAACACAAAACCAAGATCCGACCGTAATTTCCCAAAGTCCGTACTAAGAGCATTCAGAAGATGGAGATGTGATCGGTTAAAAATTAGTTTAGTCAAGTTTCTTTGTCCATGATCTCTTCCAACGATCATTCCCCAAGAAAGGGACAGTTGTTGACACACAATTTTTACCCTTCGGAACATGAATTATTTTTGGAGCTTTTTATTTTAACAATTTAAAATAATTGGTTTTCAAAATACGGAAAAAACTTTTTTTATATAATAAATGTCATTTATTTAAATAAGTATTATTTCGAAATTAATTTGATAATTTTAGATTGATAATTTCAAAAGCTCTTAAGTTAATTTGTATTAATTCGTCGTATAGTCAAACTAGTCAATTTTTTCAATTTGATTACCTTTAATTGGTCGAAATTGCAATTGATTTTGGAAAAGTTTTAAATTAGATACTCCTACCCTTGAACCAAAATTCTCAGTTTTCCCTTGGACCCAATCTAATTTTTGGACCAATTTTAGCCCAAAACCTACCCTTAACTACACATTCCTAATGTCAATTCCCATCTCCATAATGTCAATTCCCCTAGACCAAATTTCACATTCCGAATTTCTTTACTACACTCAAAACTCAAGTTGGCCTCAAAACTCAAAATTTTAAACTTAAAGACTTTAAAACACTTTCTTTACTAGAATTCCATGTTTTTGTAAGTTTTTTGAAATTTGAGTTTTCAACACATAGAACAATGACCCAAAGCAACTCTTGAGAAGGGAAAAATGGCAATTTTATTAAAAATATAAAAAATGACCTTCGAGATTATTATGCCTTTATGGTTTGAATGTAAATATTCTAAATTATTTGTTTCCATTAGAATGATGAATATTAAATCAAAATATAATATGACCCATATTTTTTTGAATACAATGGCACAGTAAATGAAGGATACAAGTTATCCAGATAACAACATACCTCATGATTAGTATCAGGAGAAGAAGTTAGTGTGGCGTCTTGGTTTAACTAGTCAAAAGATTAATTGTTTTATTAAAGTGACATAGCAAATGGAAACCCGAGAGTCCCCAAACAAGCCTCAAAGTACCAAGTTTCACGTCATCGGTTCGGAAGCGCATTCAAAAGTAAACACATAGTTCTAAGGGACGGGAAAGTAGGACTCACGCTATGGGGATATCATAGGGAAAGGGATTAATATGGATCCACATAAAATATAGCACATAAGACTAAGGTGGGGGTAAGTAGGACTCACGCTATGGGGCTAATTTGGGACATAAGATCATTCCATCATATCATATAATCAAACCATAAGTCTCATAACCAAATAACATAACAGTAGCCAAAAGGTAGCAAAGCCATGACATAAACTTCAACCATAACACTTAACATATAACGTAAATGAGTTTACAAGGTAAACCATACTTCACCTTACGGAAACAACACTCATTTCATATGAAGTAACCTTCCTTATGGGAACAACATCCATTTTGGGTAGGATTTTCACATATAACATATCATATCATACCATATCATGTCTTCTACTTACGGGAACAACATCCATTTTGGGTAGGATTTTCACATATAACATATCATATCATACCATATCATGTCTTTTACTTACGGGAACAACACCCATTTCGGAGGCATCTTCCTTATGGGACCAACACCAATTTCGGAAAGGAACCTATACTAGGCACATAGTTCAAAGAAAGGCAGAGAGTTGTTGGGGATAATTCTAATGCCTAGATCTATCGGTGCTAAGTCATCATCTCACAAGAATACATATACGTATATACATACATGCTTTTAAAAGAGGCAATAGTCATTTCCAAAACCATTTTAATGCTTAATTGGGATTGAAAGTCAAACACAATTCATAATAATACATGCTTAGGTTCAAATGCCAAAATGATGATTTATAGTCATAAAACTCATGCATAGGAATAGCCCATTCATATAAAAAATGGTGCAAGCACCCAAAAGGCTCCAAGAGCTATAATCATATACATGTGTGTGATCACATTCTTGTCAAAACCAATCTCGTATAAAAATCACATCATGATACATAATTGTGCTTAACGCACTTCATAATTTCCATAAATATCTTATCTCATGAATGCAAATTCCATGAATGATGTGAGGAAAGCATGGGTAATTAAACTCAATCTAAAAGCATCAATATAATATGAAATTCAAGTGAAAACGTAAATACATGCATATTTGAAATCATAATATAATCACCCATGCATAAAAAAGCCTTTAAAAGGGACATGCATATTCATAATTTCATAAACCCAATGTAATCCATCATATTATTGCTTAAATCAACTTAAAATCATCATATAAGTGTAACCCATACATTAATTTAATTTAATAAGCAAGACTATTAAAAATCCAACTTTCAAGTGAGTAAAATTCATGGAAAGTGCCAGAAAAGTATTGGGTCTCTTTGGTTGAAAGGAACCATAGATCAAACCCACATACCTACACCCAATGAAGAAAACCAAAGAGAAATGAAGAAAACCAAAGAGAAATTTGAAGAAGAATTGTGTTAGGCTTGAACCTCATGCTTGATTTTCCACAAGTGTTCTTGAGAGGAATTTTTTCAGTGAGTGTAGAATGAGAGAATGAATTTGAATAATGTGAATAAGGTTTTAGGTTATTAGAAAACCTTAAGATAGCATAGGAAGTCCCATAAAATCATTAGAATAAATTAAATTTATGGATACGCCATTAATGAAATGGATTGAAAAAATTTTCGTAACCACTACATTAAGGATAAATGGCCCATGTGGCACTACATGGTCCATGTACCTGGTAGAATACCCATACTTAGGCAAAACTTTTAAATTTGGGACCATAGAGTGACACTTAGAATTTTTTAGCACAAAGTTCACTACACGATTAGGCTCATGGGCTGTGTGGAGTTACACGGACCATGTGTAGTTACATGGTCCGTGTGGTGTGCCTGTATACCAACACTTGGAAAAGTTTTTACAAAAAAGTTACAAGATAGTGATTCCATACTTAGAATATTTTTACTCCGGAAGCCATAGGGGTACCTTCAAGACTAAATGGTGGGGTTTCAAGCTCAAGCCACGCCACGGCTCCTCCACATGGTCTATGAAGTGTCACACGGCTCGTGTGGGGTGCCAGTGTGGGGTGTCGTAGCTTGTAACTCCACACCAAGGGAGAATACTCAAAAATAAGGCTAAATGTTGCCTCATTGGAGGCCACATGGCTCATGTGTCTGCAGACTGGCCGTGTGGTCTCCCTTGAGATGACACTTGGTCCAAATTTTGTCCGGAACAATATTCTCAAGGTCCAATGACATCGTACAATACCCGGGTCATTACATCATCTCCTCCTTGGGAACATTCGTCCTCAAATGTGTAACAATAAGGCATGAAAGGCTTGACTTAGAACATGAAACTTCCAAACACAATATACAATGCATAGATCATCATTTGACAATTATAAAGTATTCAAAACCCATGCCGAAACATAGTAAAATCATTCAGAATATTATAAGAATAATTTAGTGCACATGTAAGCATGTCATGTCATGGGAATCAAGACTGGAAGGATTGGGACCAATTGGAAAGGGAAGAACCTAATACCTCAGGTGTGAGTAGATTGGAAAAGACAGGCATTTCGCTTCATCATGTCCAACTCCGCCTCTCGCGTAGCACTCTCCACATATTGGTTCCTCCAAAGCACCTTTATCGAAGCCACACCTTTATTACAAAACTGTTTTACTTGTCTATCAAATCTCTGTACAGGAACCTCCTCATAGGACAATTTCTTTTCGACCTCAATACCTTCCACAACCATAATAGTACTAGGATCACCAACTATATTTCTCAACATAGACACATGGAAAACAGAGTGGGTAGAACTCAAATTCGGAGGGCAACTCCAACCTATAAGCCACATTCCCAATCTGCTCAATAACCTCAAAAGGGCCTACATACGAGGGACTTAGCTTGCCTTTTTTGCCAAAATGCATCACTCCCTTCATAGGCGAGACTTTCACATGCTCCCAATCTCCAACATGAATCTCAAGATCCCTCTTTCTAACATCTGAATCGGACTTTTGGCGACTTCGGGCCATCTTCAATCTCTCTCTAATCAACTGCACTTTCTCCATAGCCTCCATCACCAAGTCCAGGTCAATCAATGCCACCTCTCCCTAACTCAAACCACCTTACGAGAGATCTACATCTCATACCATACAAAGCCTCAAACGGTGTCATACCAATACTACCATGGTAGCTATTATTATAAGGAAACTCAGTGAGTGGAAGATGTTCATCCCAAATACCCTTGAACTCCAACACATAAGCCCTTAACATATCTTCCAATGTTTTAATTATCCTTTCGACTTGTCCATCGATTTTAGGATGAAGCGAGGTACTCAACTTGACCTTAGTACCAAGTCCCCTTTGAAATAATCAGTAAAAGTGAGAAGTAAATTGTGTACCATGATCCTATATGATACACTTAGGCACCCCATGCAGCCTTACCAAATCTCAGATGTACAACTTTGCATAATCCTTGGCAGTAAAAGTAGTATTAATCGATAGGAAGTGAACCGACTTAGTCATCCGGTCGACAATAACCCAAATAGAGTCAAATTGCCTTTTTCTCTGAGGAAAACCAACCTAAAAATCCATATTCATGTCCTAACACTTCCAAGTAGGAATCTTAATGTCTTGAGCCGACCCACCGGGCCTTTGATGCTCTACCTTCACTTGTTAACAATTTGGCATTCAGGTACAAACTTTGCTATGTCCTTCTTCATACCATGCCACTAATACACCTCTTTCAAATACCAATACATCTTAGTAGATCCCAAATGAATAGAATAATGAGAGTTATAGGATTCGTTCATGATCATCTTTCTAAGGTCATCAACATTCGGAATACATAACCGATCTTGATACTGGAGTACACCATCTCCCCCTTGGGAGAAAACCTCTATATTCTTGTCGGCAACCAACTTATTCAATTCAACCAAGGATGGATCTAGATCTTGATTAGCCTGCACATCAACAATCACTGAGGATTCGACTCCATTTTGAACATGTATACCACCATATTTGAATCGGCCAGCCTAACACCCAACCTAGCCAAACAGGTGAACATCCTTTGCCAACTCCATCTTCTCCTCCTTAACATGAGCCACACTTCCCATAGAAAGCCTACTAAGAGCATCATCCACCACGTTTGCCTTGCTGAGATGATATTGGACACTCATGTCATAGTCCTTTGGGAGTTCTAACCATCTCTTTTGCCTCAAGTTAAGATCCCTTTGAGTGAACACATATTTCAAGCTCTTGTGATCGGTGAAAACATCGACATGCACCTTGTACAAATTGTTCTCCAAATTTTCAAATTAAATACCATCGCCACTAACTCGAGGTCATGAGTCGGGTAATTATGTTGATGCGCCTTCAATTGCTTTGATTCATAAGCTAGCATCTTATCATGTTGAATAAGAACACAAGCCAACCCAATCCAAGAAGCATCACAATATACCACAAACCCATCCAAACTATTCAGTAGAGTCAAAATAGGAGCCGATCCTTTAATGTTTGGAAACTCTTTTCACACTCATCCGACCACACAAACTTAACTTTCTTTTGGATCAATTTAGTCAACGGAGATGCAATGCATGAGAACCCTTCAATAAACCTCCTATAGTAACCTGCTATCCCAAGAAAACTTCGAATGTCTGAATGATTCAATGGTCTAGGAAATTTCTTCACGTCCTCGGTCTTTTTTGGATCTAGCTTAATACCATCGTTGGACACCACATGACCAAGAAAAGAAACTTCACCCGATAAAAATTCACATTTGCTAAACTTGGCATACAACTTCTTCTCTCTTAAGGTTTATAAAACCAACCTCAAATTATCCATATGTTTCCATTAACTTCGAGACTAAATGAGGATATCATCAATGAAGACAACCACAAAGTTATCAAGGAATGGCTTGAATACCAAATTCATAAGATCCATAAATACAGTCGGTGCATTAGTTACGCCAAATGACATCACCACAAACTCAAAGTGTTCATACCTTGTCCGAAAAGCCGTCTTAGGAATATCACACTCTCTAACTTCCAAGTGATGATACCCGGAATAGAGATCGATCTTTGAACTATAAGTAGAACCTTGAAGTTTGCCAAACAATTCATCGATCCTAGGAAATGGACACTTATTTTTAATGGACACCTTATTCAATTGCCTATAATCGATACACATCCGAAGAGATCCATCTTTCTTCCTTATAAATAATACTGGGGCACAAAATGGAGACATACTTGTCCTGAAAAAACCCTTCTCAAACAAATCCTTCAACTGATCCTTAAACTCTTTTAACTTAGACGGCTCCTTGCGATAGGGAGGAATAAAGATAGTTTGAGTATCCTGAAGAAGATTTATGCCAAAGTCTACTTCCCTTTCGAGAGGAATACGGGGCAAGTCTTCGGGGAACACGTTGGGAAACTCTTTTACCACCGTGACTGACTCAAGAGAAGGTGGTTCGGACTCCACATACTTTACCCTCATAATATGATATATACACCCCTTGGAGATCATTTTTCGAGCCTTAATGTAGGAAATAAACCGACCTTTAATAGCGGAGTCACTACCCTTCCATTCAAGAATGGGCTCACCAGGAGGTTGGAACTTGAGCTTCCGGGTTCTACAATCTATAGAGGCTTATGATGCACGCAACCAATCCATTCCAAGAATTGCATCAAAATCATAAATTTGAAGTTCCACAAGATCACACAGCAAAACCTTATGCAACACAAAAATAGGACAACCACGATACACCCTATGTGCAAACACAGATTCACCAATGGGGGTATAAACTAATAAAAGATCCCTCAAAATTTTCAGACTCAAACCAAACTTAACATCCAATAGAGGAGTCACAAAAGACAAGTTTGCACTCGGATCAAGCAAAGCATACACATAAATATCAAAAACGTCTAACATACCAGTCATAACATTTAGAGCCTCCTCAACTTCCTAACGTGCATGAAGATCATAGAACATGTTGTTCCTCGGAGAAACACCTTGTGGAGCTCTTTGCTGGCCTTGTCCACCCTAAGCCACCTAACCTTGACTCCTTTAAGGATTCTTGGGGCAATCGACCTTGTGATTCTTATCATCACACCTAAAGCAAGCACCCAAGACTCTCCAACAAGCACCTGTGTGGGGCATCCCACACTTGCCAAACAAAGGATGTCCCTGACCACATCCAACCAGTGCCTTATGAGTAGGCACCCTAACATTAACAGCCTGAGCACCCGAACCGTGGCCATTTTGGAATTGACCAAAACCACCACCCTAAGAGCCAAAGAACCCACCATTGAACGGGCCCTCTTAAGGTTATGCACCCTCCTCTCTTTTAGTTTCTCCCATTCAATCTATTCGGTATAGACCATGAGTCTAGAAAAATCCATATCTTGGATGAGTATGGTGGTACGACATTCTTTCACAATTGAAATAGAGATACTAAAAATTAACTTGTGTATTATAGCACGAGAATCAACCACAAGTGTCGGAGCATACTTGGAGAGCTTGGTGAACTTGAGGGCATAATCCCTCACACTCATATTCCCTTGCTTGAGGCTGATAAATTTAGTCATCTTGGCTTCCCTAAGCTCATGTGTGAAGAAATGATCCAGAAAAGCAAGATTTAACTCCTCCTAATTAATAGCATCACCACAAACTCTCTCCATAGACCATTGAGTATACCACACTTGTGTTATATCCTTCAACTAATAGGCAGCTAGATGAACCCCCTCCTCAGAACTGACACCCATGACATTTAATACTTTGGTGAGCTCATCAATGAACTCCTGAGCATCCTCGTTAGCCTTAGATGCAAAGAACTTTTGAGGATTCATCTAGGTGAAATCCCTCACTCTAGAAGCTAGAGTGGGATCCTGAGGAAGATTGGCCTGCCTAATCTGAGTAGTCACCACCTGGGCAAGCATAGCAAAGGCTGTACGGAATTCACAATTAAAGATAGGATCATCCATAGGCCCTTGTGGTGCTTGACCCTCTTTAGTCAGAGCCGATCTTGGTCGTTAAGGTCTTCCATAAGGCATCTTGTAAAATGGAGTAACGATACCACCAAGATTAAGAAACTAAATGTATTATTCGTAGCTCGACATAAGACATGAATAAGTGAGACAATTCTTAGAACGTCATTATAGCCTCCTACTCATCGTCGTGGTAACTTAACACCTATGAATAGGACTCTACTTGATGCGGCATATTGGACACCGAGGATCTCTGACAAACCTAGTTCTCTGATACCATCTCTGTCATGACCCGATCCTTCGGTCTAGGAGTGACATGGCAAATGGGAATCCGAGAGTCCCAAATTAAGCCTCAAACTACCAAATTTCACGTCATTGGTTCGAAAGCTCATTATAAGGTAAACAAATAGTTCTATGGGACGAGAAAATAGGAGTCACGCTATGGGGATATCTTAGGGAAATGGATTATCATAGATCCACATAACACAAAACACATAAGACTAAGGGCTGAGTAAGTAGGACTCACGCTATGGGGGCAATTCGGGACTTAGGATATTTCCATCATATGATATAATGAAACGACAAATCTTATAACCAAATCACATAACGATAGCCAAAAGGTAGCCAAGCCAAAACATAAAGTTCTACCATAACATTCACATGCAACATAAAGAAGTTTACAAGGTGTCCAAGAATGCCTCTAACATAAGATATGTGGGGGGCCAAGACACACCCTGGGCTCACCCTCAAAGTAAGTAAAAAAGATAAAAGGCAACATAGATACAAGGATGGTGGGTCAGCCTTGGAAGATAGGACTCACCACTACAAGCAAATTTGAGATCCGAGGTAAGCATCGAACGGTGGATGATCAAAGTCCTCAACCCCTACATGGTAAGATCATATTGGTAAAATTATGAATTAGTACGTTTGAATGTACTAAGTATGCGAGATGCTATGCATATAACTTACTAAACCTACACTTCAATGTTAGATGACAAGGGCATATAATATTGAAAAATAATATATAGCAAGGAATGTAATATAACAAGATTCCATAAAATTCATGATGCATGAAGTTCAATTGATGCTCATACATATAGTGACCATAATAGACATGAGTAAGACCAAGCGAGCTATTACTTGGAATCTTGATTAAATCCCCTCATTGGTAAAGAGGTGGTCTACTTGCCTAAGGTAAACCATACTTCACCTTACGGGAACAACACCCATTTTGTACGAAGTAACCTTCCTTATAAGAACAACAACCATTTTGGATAGGATTTTCATATACAGCATATCACATCATATCTTATTATGTCTTCTCCTTACAGGAACAAAACCCATTTCGGAAAGGAACCTAAGCTAGGCACATAGTTCAAGGAAAGGGAGAGAGCCCTTGAGGATAGCTCTAACGCCCCCAATCCATTAATGCAAAGTAGTCATCCCACAAGAACATATATATATATACATATATATATATATATATATATATATATACACACACATTCTTTCAAAAGAGGCAATAGTTATTTCCAAAACCATTTCAATGCATAATTGGGCTTGAAAGCCAAACACCAATCATAATAATTCATGCTTAGGTTTAAATGCCAAAGTGATAATTCATAGTCATAATATTCAAGTATAGGAATAGCCCATTCATATACAAGATAGTGCAAGCACCTAAAATGCTCCAAGAGCCATAATCATAGATGTGTATGTGATCACATTCTTGTCATAACCAATATCGTATCAAAATCATATCATGATACATAATTGGCTTAATCCACTTTGTAATTTTCATAAATATCTCATCTCATGAATCCAAACGCCATGAATGATGTGAGGAAAGCATGGGTAGTTAAGATTCAATCTAAAATCATCAATATAACATGAAATTCAAGTGAAAACATAATTTAACCCACATTTGAAATCATAATATAATCACCCATGCATAAAGAAGCCTTTAGAAGGGACATACATATTCATAAATTCATAAACCCAATGTAATTCATCATATTCTAGTTTAAATCAACTTAAAATCATCATATAAGTATAGCCCATACATTAACTGAATTTAATAAGCAAGACAATTGAAAATCCAACTTTAAAGTGCTAGAAAAGGTTTGGGTCTCTTTGATTGAAAGGAACCAAAAATCAAACCCACAAACCTAGACGCAATGAAGAAAACCCAAGAGAAATTTGAAGAAGAATTGTGTTATCCTTGAACCCCGAGTTTGAATTTCCACAAGTGTTCTTGAGAGGAGTTTTTGAGTGAGTATAGAATAAGAGAAAGAATATGAATAATTTGAATAGGGTTCTAGGTCATTACAAAACCTTAAGATAGTATAGGAAGTCCTATAAAGTCATTAGAATAAATTAAATTTATGAAACCGTCATTAACAAAACAGATCGAAAAATTTCCCGTAAGCACTACACTTGAGGGTACACGGCCCCTGTGGTACTACACGGTCCGTGTAGCAGGCCGTATACCCATACTTAGACAAGATTTTGAAATTTGGGACCATGGCTTGACACTTAGAATTTTTGAGTAGAAAGTTCACTACATGGTTGGGCTCATGGGTCGTGTGGAGTTATACAGTCTATGTGGTGTGCCCATATAACAACATATGGAAAATTTTTTATGAAAAGGTTATGAGTCAGTGATTCTATACTAAGAATATTTGTACTGCAGAAGATATACAGGCACCCTCACGACCCGTGAGGCAACACACGAGCTGTGTGAGGTGCCATGTGACATCACTTAGCCCCAAATGGTGGGGTTTCAAGCTCAAGCCACTTCACTGCTCTTCCACATGGTCCATGAAGTGTCACACGGCTCGTGTGTGATGCCAGTATGATGTGCCTTTGCTTTTAACTCCACATAAAGGGCCAACACTCATAATTAAGGCCAAGTGTTACCTCACTGGAGGCCACACATCTTTTGTAACCTCACACTGGCCGTGTGGTCTCCTTGAGACGACCCTTGGTCCAAATTTTGTTCAAAAAAAATTCATGAGGTCTATGGATGTCGTACAACACCCGGGTCATTATAACAAGGCTAATTAAGAGATGATAAATATAAGTTTTGTAAAGAACCTCGTTATAAAGAAGGTGCAGGTAAGAAGAGTAGCAAAAAGGTTTCGCAAAAGACTATGCACTTCCTGCTGCTTATTCCTAGGCTTCAATGATATATGCTTCAACATGATCTGCAAACCACATGAGATGTAATTATGAAAATTGCAGAGAAGAAGGTCTATTATGCCACCCAATTATGGATAATTTTCACATAATTGGACCAAAAAAGTATTTTTTTTAGGCCTTTGCCTCCATCCAATTTCTCATAATATTGATGTGATTCATACAGAAAAGAACTTTGTCGATAATGTTTTTTATACTATCATAGACAACAGATAGAGGACAAAGGATAATGAGAAGGCAAAGATTTATTTGAGAGAATATTATCATCGAAATGATTTACACTTCCAATTGAATGATCAAGAGGAAATGGATTAAGAAGAAAGTAAAGTTTACATTAATTAGAATTGAATGATCAAGGGGAAATGGATTAAGAAGAAAGTAAAGTTTACATAAAATGATGATCAAAGAAAGATGCATGCGAATAGGTTGGACAACTAAAGATGTCCAATGGATATGCCTCTATGTTGCGTAGATGTATTGATACATTTAAAGTTATTTGTGATGAAAAAGTCATGATTCGTCTAGTTTCATGCTATATCATATTCTAATTGCTTTTGGTGCACTTCCAAAACTATCTGGAAGCCATTAACTAAACTATTCGTTAAATATGTGTACTCAATAGTATTATGGGAGGATCATCCAATGAAAACTGAACCAGATATTCCTATAACCTAGTGTAAGTTGCAGTGAAAATTTGCACCTGATATTCTGATTAATGGAAATCTTACCAATTCATTTGCCTTATGAAACAAGAGTTTGTGGGCTAGTTCATTATTTATGGATGTATCAATCTGAAAGGTATCAAAATTTGTTTCTAAGATTTAATATCATTTTTGTTATTACATTACATAATTTATTATTTCCTCAAAATAATTATAGGTTTCTAAACAGAATTAAAAATAATATTAAAAAAACAAAGCCAATGTTGAAGGATCTATGTGTCGAGGATATTATGGTTTCAAAAATCCAAAATGAATCTGTCAGTGGTGGAATATACAACAACAACATACCCAGTAATATCTCACAAGTGGGGTCTGGGGAGAGCAAATTGTACGCAGACCTTACCGCTACCTCATAGAGGTAGAGAGAGTGGTGGAATATCAATTTCATTAATAATGGCATTATAACTTACGGAAAGAAGCACCGTGACATGTTTATGCACTAAAAATGTATTCTCAATAAAAATTCACATAACAAAATAGTTCTACACAAAATAAGTCTTCAGCTAGAGGTGGCAAAATAAGTCCAAACATAAGCAACCTCGCCCAACACGCCCATAATTTTATGAGTTGGGTTCAGTATGATTTAAAATTTTGCTAATTAACTTACGGAAAGAAGCACCGTGACATGTTCATGCATTAAAAATGTATTCTCAATAAAAATTCACATAACAAAATAGTTCTACAGAAAATAACTCTTTAGCTAGAGGTGGCAAAATAAGCCCAAACATAAGCAACCTCGCCCAACACGCCCATAATTTTATGAGTTGGGTTTAGTATGATTTAGAATTTGGCTAATTTTCAGCCCAATACAATTTAACCCATTATAAAATAATTCCAAGTTGAGCCCAATAAGATTCTCACTTCAGCACAATATACCATTTGTTTTGTATGTTCAATGTTAATCTTAAATTAAGCTGGTTAACTTGGGCGGATTGTGACCCAACCCAAACTTTAGTCCATTTTAGCCTAGCCCATTTTATCCCAAAGTATATTTGGGCTGGTCAAAATCTAACTCGATATTTAATGAAACCCATTTTAACCTCCTCAATTTCAGTCGAATCCGCCCATTTGACACCCCTAGTCTTCACTATAACAATATAAGTTGAAAAAATTTCTAGAGTGAGAGTTGCGAGCAAATAAATGGGTAGAGGATTTTCTATTGACTTAATCACTGCTTATGCTAATATATGATCTTTGATTTATATGACAAATTTCCTAGGAACTAAATCACTGCTTTTAACATTTGAGTTTAAAATATTTTATAAGCTAACACATGTAATTGTGCTACTTGTTGTGATTATTTTTTATACTAGAATCCACCATAGTTTGTGCTAATAATATATTCTCTATCTACACTATATATATAGTCTTAATAACTTTTTCTTATGCAGCATGAGTTTGAAAGAAAGAAACAATAAATATTAATGCCTCACAGTGGATCAGTTGTGGAAAGAGAAACTAATTCAGCTAGTTAGCCTTCTCAATTAAGTGAAGTGGATATCTTGGTGCATTCTGTTGGTGTGAAGAAAAAAGGAAGATTCAAATGTGTTGGCTCCCTCGATCAAACTGTAAAGGCATCTAAGAAATCAATATTGACCTTGCCAAAAGAATTTAATGAGATGATTAAGTCCTAAGTAAATTCTTCGAATGCTGATTTTTATGTGTCATGCCCCGGGAGGGTACTCTAGACGTAACCGACACCTAAAGACTATTTCTAGTTCTCAAGCGAACCACTTGGCCTAATAGCATCCGTTCAATTATAAATTCTACTAATCAGCGGAAGATAAAAGAAGAGTAAATGGGCGCATCTTATCATCTCATCTCGAAATAATGTAATGGAAGGCTAGTAGAAAGAACTAGCTCACAATCTTATCAATCAATATTCAACTCTAGTCTATGAAGCCTCTATCACTATCAGGTGGTGCAAATGAAAGACCCATAGCTATCTCAATCAAAATAAAGCTAAAAAATATCTTACTCTAAGCAAGATGAAAATAACATAATGAATCCTCCGAAGTAGGGAGGCTTACCAATCTGCTGATTGTCCAAAGATCCTCAACGGTGAGCCTGTTGATGATTTCTATCCTGTGTATCTACATCATAAAATGATGCAGTGCCAGAGTGGCGTCAGTACGTGGAATGATGTGTTGCAGAGATATGTCGAGAGTCACTTCGTGCTGAATTGGGTGAAATGGCATTTTATGTTACAATGTTGCTACTATTGGCCGTCTATACATTAAGACATCCATGATTATGTAATGTCTTATGATAGATGCCGAAGAGAGGTTGGAGTGTCGCGAAGGCACGAACTTTCTCTGAATCCTATTTTGGTCATAAAACTATTTGATGTATAGGGCATTGATTTTATGGTATCCTTTGTTAGCTCTCATAGTAACAAGTATATTCAGGTTCAGTTGATTATTTCTCTTAGTGGTTAGACGCCATAGCTCAACCAAACAATGAAGGTAAGAGTGTTACAGGATTTCTCTGAAGAAGCATTTTTTCCAAGTTCGGTACGCCTCGGGTAATTAATAGTGATGGAGGTTCTCACTTTTTCAACCGACTGTTCAAAGCTCTACTTGAAAGATATAATGTTAGGAGAGCTATGATGTGAAACACCATGTTTCAACCTCGTGCCATCCCAAACAAGTGAGCAAGTAGAGGTATCAAATAGGGAAATAAAGAAAATCTTATCCAAAACGGTGAATGTGAATTCCACTGATTGGTCAAGAAAGCTAGATGATGCTTTATGTGCCTACCAGATTACCTTCAAAATGCTTATCGGAATGTTCCCTTATCAACTAGTATTTGGGCTGTCACTTGCCGGTTGAAATTGAGCACAAGGCATTATGGGCATTAAAGAAGCTAAATCTAGATTGATGTTAAGCTACCACTTCTAGGTTGATGCAAGTGAATGAGCTTGATGAATTTAGACTATGAGCATATGAGAGCTCTGCCTTAAACAAGCAACAAATGAAAGTTCAGCATGATCGCAAAATTGAGGATCGCCAATTTGCTCCGGGAGACATGGTATTTCTTTACAACATCAGGTGGATGGGGTCCTTCAGAGTAGTGTCCGTCATTAGCCATAGAGCTATTGAGCTTGAAAGCAGGAATGGCATAACTTTCAAAGTGAATGGCAGAGAGTCAAACGGTACGTGGGTGACATAGGAGAAATCAAAACAGTGGAAGAGTGGGATCTTGTTGAAGTATAACCACAAATGCTTTCTGTTGTGCTGCGACAATAAAACAGCCACTTCCTGGGAGGCAACCCAAGGCTTTGCCCTTCCATCCTTTCTATTTATTTTTACTTTAAGGACAAAGTATCCTATTTTGGTGGGGTAGGGGAAGTTATAGATTAAGGTGAAGTCTGAGTAGCCTCAAGTCCATAACTTCCCCTATTTTTTATCCCAAGGTTTTCTTGGCGTGCTTCTTTTTCTTTGTGGATGTTTATTTTTCTATTGAATCGACATGTTTATGTATTGTAGATAATGGGTAAATTCATAGTAGTATTATCTATTGGCATATACATAATTTTTAGATGTGTTTTTAATGTTTTGATGAAAAATTGAGTACCCTCAAAATTTTTAAGGTTGTGATTATTGATGCTTTCATACATTTTTGAGTATCTGACAATGGTTTTTCGGATATTGTGAAGGTAAACTGAGACTAAAAATATGACCTGCGAGTCTATACTTGATTGTGGATGCAATTTCCATGTGTGTTGTGAGCTTATTTTGCTGCATTCATGCATCTTGTATGGACCCAGAACTTGCCTTGTTACTCTAAAATTGGTTTGGTGAAGTGGTGGATATGGAAAGGATCTTAGGCCTTTGTTCTTTGAGTGAACCCACTTTTAGCCTAAATGACCCACCAAATGAGAGAGTGAATCCCTTATTCCAAACTTTTGAGCTTCTCATATACTTAGTCTTTCTTCATACCTTGCTAGCTTAACCTTGTTTGATGAAGTACCTTGATATTGGCTCCGGTCTATCCTTGAACATGTGAAACTTGCTTGAAACCAAAGGCCTAAGTTAAGGGTGGCTGTAGTTGGTGGCCCTGGTTTGAGGCATACATATTGTGTACTTCACCTGAGGCTAAAAAGCTTAAGTTGAGGGTGACCCTTATGGTGGTAAAGTAATAATAATAAGGTGGTTAGTTGTGAAATCAAGAAAGAAATGAAAAAACATGAACCAAATGAAGAGAAGAAAAGAAAAGTTCCTTGAGTTGAGAAAAAAATAGCAAAAATGAGTCTGAAATCGAGGTACAGCTAAAAAAGAGAAAGAAAGAACTCGATAAAATTCAAAATAGGAGAATAAGAGTGGATTGACTAAAAAGGGTTGGATCATGAAAGTAAAAAGTGTTGGTAAACATGGTTCAAGGATAGCTTTTAGTCACGACTTGCCCAAAATACCATACCAAAGCACCCTGAACCTATGTTACAAGCCTATAAGTCCTAAAGTGATCTAAATCCACTTTATCACCAAGCAAGAAGATGAGTATAGAGGTAATCCTATGATGTTAGTTAGTATGTATTGAATTTCAATTGTGAGAGTGAGAATGTTTCCTCAGTCCCTGAATTCTAAATGCTTTTGAGTGAGTATGAGGGACTTCTTTCCAATGAGGGCACTACTTGAGTAGCATATGACTTTACCAACCATTGTGGATGGTTGATGCTCCTTAGCTTGTCATAATTGGATTGCCAGGTATCTCATTATGTTCTTGTTTGCTAAATAACTCTGTAATCCTATTTGGAAAATAGTAGTTGGGTGCCTAAATCAAAGGAGCTGTTGCATACGCCATTAGTTTAGCTACGATGTATTTCTTATTTTTTTCATAGATTGAGTTATTTCTTGAGGACAAGCAACAATTCTAAGTTGAGGATGTTGATGTGCTGTCAAAATACAACACATTTGGTGACTGAAACAAGAGATTTTGGGTGTTCGTAAAGCGACTTATTATGGTTTTCATGTGTTTTTGTGTTAATCTTGCAGAAAAGTTAGGTTGACATAATTTTGAAGAAAAGTTGCAGATTTTGCTAAAGAATATACTATAAGAGGCCCACCTACGAGTCATAGCTCCACCTACGAGTCGTAGCTCAATCTACGACTTGTAAGGTGTGTTGCAGCAAGAAACAGAGACCAAAAATCAAAAATCCATCAAGTGAAGGTCACTCCTACGAGGACATCCTATGAGTCGTAAGACAGACTACGACACGTATAGGTGGACTCCTAGCCAGAGTCAGAGAGCCAAAATGTTTGACAAAAACTGAAGGGCAAGACCATGAGAGGAATATATGAGTCGTAGGTCAAGTAACGACTCGTACCTATCGGTCGTACTAGTTTAGTCCAAGATGCCAAGAACCAGATACAAGACCCAGACTACAACTCGTAGGTCTTCCTACGAGTCGTACCTGCGTGACTTATCAGTTGCCAGCTATTTTTTCTGTATAAATTCTAGGTTTATTTTGTAAATATTATATATAGTTTAAGTTAGATTCTTAGAAGGGAGTTCGACCAGTAGACATTGTACAACTATCTTTTGCATCTTTTCTTAGTTTTTAGAGTAGTTTATTATTCTCTCTTGAAAAACCCATTTTGGGGATTGCAAATCTTGCCTTGTACTCATTATTGATCAATCAAGATTGTGGCTTTGCAACTTGTGGTGCCTATTTTCTTTATTGTTATAGGTGAAACTCTCAACTATGTCCATTATCTACATTTTGGTGTGTTTTGCTTTAGGCATGAGTAGCTAAGCATCCACAACTTGGGGTTGTGGGAACCATGGGTAGGTGACTTGAGATAACCTAGGTTTATTGCATTTCTATGATTGGGGTTTGCATGTACTGTCTATTTCCCATCATTATGATTTATGTTTAGTGGTGGCCAACACCAAACCGCGCCTATTATCATGATCCCGACCAAGATAGTGACGAATAGGAAAAGGGAAGTAGATGATAGGATCTAATCGATGTCTTCTCATCTAATAAACTGAACTTGAGCTAGGGGAGGTTGACTGGGACAATTGGTAATGGTCATTTGGCACACCATGGTTGCCGACCAAGTGCCATGGTGAAATTCAACCTTTACCTTCACAAAAGGGCTATAATGACATAAGTTAGCATTCTGTATGCTAATCTTCAATTGTGGTTATGTTACCTAGGGTAATCGAGTCAACAAACTATAGGGAACACAATTCCCAAGTTGACCATTAAATTGAGTGTTTTCCCACATAGTAGTATAGTCGTAATTTTACTTTTTTTTAAAATCACAACCCCACACCCTATTTAGAGATTTTGGTTATTGATGCTTGAGATGATTAGTGGTGAAGTCTTATAGTCAAGTCCTGTATTTCCTGTAGATTCGATCCTGACCTTTGGTTAGGTTAATTGCTGAC
Organism: Solanum ossicruentum; assembly: GCA_025774065.1. Classification (NCBI taxonomy): domain Eukaryota; kingdom Viridiplantae; phylum Streptophyta; class Magnoliopsida; order Solanales; family Solanaceae; genus Solanum; species Solanum ossicruentum. The sequence continues at coordinate 17,149,133 of JAOTQR010000086.1, read as the reverse complement.
AATGATCGCTTTCTTATTGGAGCGTAATCATTAAGACTTGTCAGGTTTGTACCTTGATACTGACCAAGGGGTTGTGCCTTGGTAACCTGGTTGAGGGGTTAGTACCTCAATCATCATGGGTGATAGGGTACGACTATCCACCAACCAAACAAGGGGTTCGTACCTTGGTATCTGGGTTAAGGGGTTAGTTCCTCAATCACCAAGGGTGGTAGGGTGTGACGATCAACCAACCAACCAAAGGGGATTGTACCTTGGTAACCTATGGGTTTTATAATGTTGGTCTCTTCTTATACCTTGTATTATATTCTATGTAAGCATGTTTTACTTAAGCATTGATCATGCATGCCATATTACTAATATGTTATCTATTGCCTACTATTATGCATTTTGGTTATGATTCCTATCTCTTGTTGTATTACATCCTACATACTTAGTAAATTCAAACGTACAAATTCATACTCTATGCCTACATAATGTTACAAGGTAAGAACCAGAGGCCCGCTTGATCCTCCTCCTCCATGTGGCTAGTACGATCTTTCTAAGGCTAGTTGGTCAGCCTTACATTTTGGGGACAATGCTTATGCTCTTACGATATGTATTACGACTCACTTTCTTTGTTGTACAGTTTGACTATGAGGGTGAGCCCGGTTGCTTATCTTTGCCCCCGATAAGTTCTATGGTTCGAGGTGTTATTAGATATGTTATGTATAATGCTATGAGCTTTGACTCTCTCTTGACTCTTGATGTTTATGGTATGAAAGAAGTCCCTTACCCCCGGTTATCCTCGTTTACTACTCTTATTGCATTTTGTTGCTTCTGCAACCAAGGATGTGTAATGATATGTTAAGAGGCTTGCTTGGGGTCCTTTTTGGTTCCCCATGCACCATGTCACATCTAGGCCCTGGGCTTGGGTCGTGACAAACTTGGTATGAGAGCACTAGGTTGCTAATGGTCCTCAGCATCCAACACACCACACCGATTAGAGTCTTATTCATGGTTGTGTTGTGCACCACAACTATAAGAGGCTATAAGACGTTTTATGTTGTGCTATGGAAGTTAAAGGTAAGGTTTTCCCCCCTAACGATTATTCTTCACTATGCTAGATCATTCCTAACACAAGAAGAAGAAGAGCCCGCACTCCCGAGGAATAATCGACTCATGGTGAGCTCCTTGATGCTCTCACTTTCCTTGCAAAACTCGTGGCTAATCAAGCCAATCAAGGGGCCTAAGCCCCTCATGATCCTACACCAGCATCTCGGGTGAGAGACTTCATGAGGATGAATCCCTAGAATTCTATGGGTCAAAAGAGGATGAGGACCCTTAAGAGCTCATTGATGAGGTCGACAAGGTTATGGCTATTATGGGTGTTAGATCAGAAAAGAAGGCGGAGTTCGCGGCTTACCAACTCATGGGGGTGGCACAAATATGATTTGATCAATGGAAGGAGGAGAAGAGAATTAACAATGTGGTTCTTGGGGAGGAGTTCAAGGTGGCTTTGCTTAATTGGTTCTTCCCTCTTGAACTTAGGGAGGCCTAGATGGTGGAATTTATGAATTTGAGACAAGGGTCTATGAGCGTGAGAGAGTATGCCCTCAAGTTCAATCAACTATCCAAGTATGCTCTCCACTTGGTGGCCGACCCAAGGTCTAGAATGAACAAGTTTGTGATGGGTGTTTCCGATTTGGTGAGTAAGGAATACCGGTCCTGTATATTGATTAGTGATATTCGTTTGTTCCATTTGATGACCTATCCCGAGAAAGTGGAGGAGGAAAAGATGAGGAAGAGAAGGGGTAATGAGGACAAGAGGGCCCGCTTTGAGGGTAGGTTCGAAAGACGAAAGAGTGCCCAGTTCCATCAAGGACAAGGTCCTTCTTGTGCTTCTAATAGTGGGTTTTCCAATGACTTCCCAAGGGCCTAAGTGTTTGGTGGTGTGGTCCCTAGTAGTATGTATCCAAGATGTGGTAAGGGACATAGGGGTCCATGTTTGAGAGGCATTAATACATGTTATGGTTGTAGAAAAGTTGGTCACAAAAAGATTGAATATCCTCGTACCCACAACAAGGGTAAGGAGGTCCATCCACAAGGTGCAAATGCGATTCCTTTGGGAAGAGGTGGTCAACAAGGAGGTGTCCCAAGGTAGAATCGATTTTATGCTTTACATAGGAGGCAAGGGGTTGGTAAGGTGCTCGATGTTGTTACTGGTATATTAAAAGTATTTGATGTTGATCTGTTTGATTGATTGATCGGGATGCCACTCTTTCATTTGTTATCCCTTTTGTTGCCAAAATGTTTCATGTTAAGCCCAAATTGTTGTGTGAGTCATATGAGTTGTCTATTCCTATTGGTGCATGTATTGTTGCTAGAAAGGTCTACAAAAATTATGCCAATTGCATCTTATATAAAATATTGCCTTGTGACCTTGTTGAGTTAGATTTGGTTCCATCAAGCCAAGGGCCTTCTCATGCTTCTAGTAGGCAGTTTTCCAATGACTTCCCGACGGCCCAAGCTGTTGGTAGTGTGGTCCCTAATAATATGTGTCCAAGATGTGGTAAGGGCTATGGGGACCCATGTTTGGGAGACACTAATGCACGTTATGGGTATGGAGAGGTTGGTGACGAAAAGACTGAATATCTTCGTAACTGCAACAAGGGTAAGGAGGTCCGTCCATAAGGTGCAAATACGGTTCCTTTGGAAAGTGTTGGTCAACAAGGTGGTTCCCCAAGGCACAATCTATTTTATGCTTTGCATGGGAGGCAAGGGGTTGATGACGTGCCCGACGATGTTACCAATATGTTAAAATTGTTTGACTTTGATGTGTATGCATTGATTGATCATGGTGCCACTCTTTCTTTTGTTACCCCTTTTGTTGCCAAAAAGTTTCATGTTTAGCCCAAATTGTTGTGTGAGTCATATGAGGTGTCTACTCATGTTGGTGCATCTATTGTTGCTAGAAAGGTTTATAGAAATTGTCCCATTTTCATCTTGCATAAAATATTTCCTTGTGAATTACTAATCCTACACAAAAGCTATACAAATACAACACGATGTCATAGAGTTGGATATGGTTGATTTTTGTGTCATTCGTGGGATGGATTGGTTGCATGCACTCTATGCCCCTATTGATTGTAGAATCCATAGGGTCAAATTACAATACCCAAATGAACCTGTTCTTTGTGGTAGATTCATGATGTGGTGGTAAAGGATAGGTTCATCTCTTGCATTAAAGCCCGTAAGTTGATCTCTTAGGGGTGTCTTTATCATCTTGTGAGGGTTACGGATGTGGAGTCTAAATTCCTTCCCATAGACTCAGTTCTAGTGGTAAATGAGTTACTTGATGTCTTTCCAAATGACCTTCTCGGTGTTCCTCTCGAAAGAGAAATAGATTTTGGTATAGACCTCCTCCCCGATACTCAACCCATTTCTATTCCCCTTACCGTATGGCTCCTGTGGAGTTAAAAGAGTTGAAAGAGTAATTGAGGGACTTGTTGGAGAAGGGTTTCATTAGGCCTAGCAAATTACCTTGGGGTGCACCGGTGTTGTTTGTGGTGAAGAAAGATGGGTCTTTTAGAATGTGTATTGACTATTGGTAACTTAATAGGGGCACCATAAAGAATAGGTATCCTCTTCCAGGGATTGATGATTTGTTTGACCAATTGCAAGGGGCTAGCCACTTCTCTAAGATAAATCTTTGGTTCGAGTATTATCAAGTGAAGGTGAGGGAGTGTGATACTCCTAACATGACTTTCCGGACTAGGTATGGGCTTTTGAGTTTGTTGTGATGTCCTTTGGCTTGACCAATGCACCAGCTATCTTCATTGATCTTATGAATAAGGTCTTCAAACCTAACTTGTTTCATTTGTCTAGGTCTTCATTGATGATATTTTGATCTATTAACATAGTGAGGAGGAGCATATGGGTCATTTAAGGGGAGTGCTACAAAGATTGAGGGAAGAGAATTTGTATGCCAAGTATGAGAAATATAAAATTTGTTTAAAAGAGGTTTCCTTCCTAGGTCATGTGGTGTCGGGGGATGGTATTAAGGTGGATCCTAAAAAGACAGATGTGATTAGAAATTGGCCTTGACCATTGACCCCATTAGATATTAGGAGCTTTTTAGGCTTAGAAGGTTACTATCAGAGGTTTGAGAATGGGATCTCTTCTATTCCTTCCTATATGAACAAGTTGACACAAAAGAAAGATAATTTTGTGTGGATCGATGCATATGAAAAGAGTTTCCATATATTGAAAGATAAGCTTGTGTTTGCTCCGGTATTGTCACTATTGGAAGGGCTAGAAGGATTTGTTGTGTATTGTGATGCTTCTCGAGTTGGTTTGGGTTGTGTTTTGATGCAAAAAGGTAAGGTGATAGCCTATGAGTCTAGACAACTCAAAGTGCATAAAAGGAGCTATCCTACTCATTAGCTTGAACTAGCCGTCGTGGTATTTGTAGTAAAGATTTGGCGTCACTACTTGTATGGGGTTCATGTTGATGTGTTCACCGATCATAAGAGTCTCCAATATGTCTTCACTTAAAATGATCTCAACTCGAGCAAAAGAAGGTGGTTAGAACTTCTTAAGGACTATGATATGAGTATGCATTATCATCTTGGTAAGGCTAATGTGGTGGAGGATGCTTTGAGTAGGGTTTCTATGGGTAGCCTAGCTCATGTTGATGTTGGTGGCAATGGGGTGTTTAGGGAGGTCCATCAGTTGGCTAGATTGGAAGTTATGTTGGAAGAGGTTGATAATAGTGGTGTTGTTGTTGCTCGTATTTCTAAATCTTCATTGGATGAGGAAGTGAAAGATAAGCAAGATCTTGACCCCGCTTTGTTAAAATCGAAGGCACTGGTAGAAGATGGTATGGTGGAGGTTTTCTCCCAAGGGGGAGATGGTGCCTTAGATACTAAGGTAGGTTGTGTGTTCCTTGTGTTGATGGTTTGAGAGAAATGATTCTTGATTTTGGCTCATGGTTCTTCCTATTCTATTCACCCTAGTTCTACTAAGATGATAGAGATTTGAGAGAGGTGTATTAGTTGGGAGGTATGAAGAGGGACATTGCCAAATTTGTCTCCGGTTGTCATAGTTGCCAACAAGTCAAAGCCGAACACCAAAGGCCGGTTGGCCTAGCCCCAAGATGTAGAGATTCCTACTTGGAAGTGGGAAGAGATTAATATGGATTTTATGGTTGAGTTGCCGAAGACTAGAAAGCGTTTTGATTCCATTTGGGTTGTGGTTGATAGGATGAAGAAAGGCTCACTTTCTACCGTTTAAGACTACATTTGGGTCTAAAGATTATGCTATGTTATACATTCATGACTTGGCGAGCTTGCATGGGGTTCCTTTGTCCATCATATCAGATCGTGGTGCACAATTCACTTCAAACTTTTGGAGGTCCTTCCAAAGAGGTCTTAGAACCAAGGTAAAGATTTGTATGACCTTTCATCCTCAAACGGATGGCCAAGACGAAAGGACTATCCAAACACTTGAGGACATGCTTAGATCTTGCGTACTGGAGCTCAGGGTAGTTGGGATGACTATCTTCCATTGATTGAGTTTGCTTATAACAATAACTATCATTCTAGCATCGGTATGACTCCTTTTGAGGCTCTCTATAGTAGACTTTAAGGGATTGCTTTGACTCGTAGTGTTGGGCATAAACTACTAGTACACCCTGCAAAAAAACAAAAACAAAAATAAAAGTAAAATACAAGGGAAGTAAGGATTAACCCTTGAATTACAATTACTAGTGAATTCAATCAAATCTAGCTGTATTCTCGGCAACCACGTCATAATCTTTGATAACGCCCAAGTTACACCTCTCTTTTGGAGGATAAAATGGTCATTGCCAAATATAAAACCTAATCAAGGATAGGGTAGAATCCCCCAAAGAATACGGAGACTCACAATGAATTCAGCAGTACGCAATTCAAGTAATTAATAACTCAATTCCCTTGGGGGGGGGGTTGCAATATTCATCAAGAAATTTAACTAAAATAACTAAAGCAAGAGACAATCAATAACAGAGAGCAACTTGGGAATTGTGTTCCCTATGATTTACCAGCTCAATATTCCTAGATAACCCAATTCTTGACTAGAATATAGCATGTAGGAAGGTAATTTAAGTTCACTAAGCCCTTTGGTTAAAGGTGAGAGGCGAATTTCACTATGTGACTTGGCCCATCTCTATAGTGTGCAATACTAACCACTACCTATAGTCCTAGTCAACCTTACCTTGGTATAATTCGATTTATTACACGAGAACACATCATCAAATCCCCTGTTAACCAATCTTTTTTCCTATTCATTACCACTTGGATCGGGAAGGTAACACTAGGCAAGTTCTAATGTTGGCCACCACTAGAAAACATGCAAAATGAAGAGAATTGATTAATACATGTAAATACCCATTCTAATAATTGCAAATTATCTGGGTTTATTTGATTAGATCTTCATGGTTCCCACAACCCCAAGTCTTGGAGTTTGCTACTTATTTGCATCAATTGGTCCTTCACTGGGACTCACTTGAAATCTCCACAAAACCACTCAATATGACTCGTAGAGTGATCTATGACTCGCACAAAGGTCTCGTGTGGCTGAACTTTAGAATTCAAACTTCACTGAAAATCTTCATGGAACTCACTCTATGACTCGTAGAATCCTCAACGACTCGTAGAGGGTCTCGTAAACCACCAAAAACCAGAAAAATCTACAATTTGCCCCAAAATCATGTCAACCTTCTTTCCTGCAAAACTAAGCACAAAAACACATAAAACCTATAAATGTCACATTGAGAACATACAAAATCCTAAGCTTTAAGCATCAAATGTGCTGTATTTTGACAGAACATCACACCCCAGTCCATTCATTGCCAAGTTAACATCCGACAAGAATGCTTATAATGTACATGCTTTCAACAGAGGCATAATTCATTTCAAAATCATTTTGATGCACACATGGGCTCAAAAGATGAGCATATATCAAAAACATTCATACTTGGACTTAAAAATCAAATCATACTTTGAATCATACTTTTCATGCATCGGAATTACTCATTCACATATATCAGAATGGTATAAACACGCAAAATTCTCAAATAGCCTTGTCATAGCCATTTATGTGATCATATTCTTTTCGTAACCATAATCTTATCAAATCATATATGTAAACATAATTGGGTTTAACGCTTTGCATAATCCTTATAAAAATTCTATGCTCATGAATGCATATGCCATAAAGGATATAAGAATAGCACATGTTATTGAGATTCAATCTAAAATCATCAATATAATAGGAAATTCAAATAAATCCATAATTAAATCCACATTCAAATCATAATATAGATTACTCATGCTTAGATCAAACTTTAAAGGGACAATGCATAATCCAATCTTCATAATATTAATGCTATCCAACATATTAGGGGATAAATCACTTTAAAAGAATCAATTAAACATAGTCCACACTTCAATTGAATTTAATAAATAATAATCTTCAAAATCCATTATCAAAGCAATTAAATTCCATAAATCAAGTGTAAAAGAGTTTGGGTCTTCTTTGTTGAAAGGGACCAAGAATCAATCCCACATACGCAAGTTCACCAAGAAGAAACAAGAAGAATTTGATAAAGATTGGAGTCCATCCTTGAATCCCATGCTAATTCTCTAGTAGAGTCTTTGAGAGGTATTCTTAGAGTGCGTTGAAATAATTCTAAGTGTAAGAGTGAATTTGAATGAGGGAATAGAGTTTAGGTCATTTGAATGCCTTCGGATAACATAGAAGGTCACAAAAATCCCTAAGGAGAAGCCATAATTATGAAAATGCTATTAATGAATCGTATAGAAAAATGTTGTTAAGGGTTTGTATAGAGGAGTATATGCCCCATACCAAGGTATATGGTTCGTGTGCCCTTCTGTGATCTGATAATTAGAAAAAATTTCATTGATGAAGGTCCGAGATGGTAATTCACACTTAGAAGAAAATTGAATGTTGGCCCCATGAGAGGTCACATAGACCATGTGGTCTCCCGTAAAGCTCCACTTAGAAAATTTATATGTTGAAAAAGTTCTGTGATGGTGATCCAATACTTAGAAATTTTCACTCCGAAGCCCATATGGAAGGCCTCATGGACCGTGAAAGGCTGTAAGGTCCATGAGAGGTCCATGTGTGAAGTGTCTTGGCCAAAATATGGATTTTCAAGGCCAAGGCCCTCCACATTGTCCACCACACGGATCGTGAAGCCTTACACAGACCATGTAGGAGTTATGTGAGGTGAACTTTGGTCTTAAACTCCGTATAATTGCCAACACTCTACACATAGGGCTAAGGGCCACGTTAAGGCACTTCTACACTGTCCGTATACCTTCACACAACTCGTGGAGGCTTCCCTGAAGTGTCACCTTGGTGCAAAACTTTCCAGAACCAAATCTCCAGGCTCCATTAAGGTCATGAAAAATCCTAGTTCTTACAGCATAGCACATCTGTGGTTGCAGAAGTAAAAGTTAAATCAAATAACATAGGGACGGGTAAGTATGACTTGCACTATGGGGGCAATTAGGGTCTTAGGACGTCCATCTCATCCATGAAATAAGCATTCAATGCATAAGACGGAATAAGGGACGAAGAGAGTCTCTTATAATATGTAGCATAATAGTTGAGCTCAAACCATACATATCCAAATATCCAACAACACCTCTAGGGATATGATATCTCTTGGGGCTCAACCTCAAAGATAGTATCCAAAAATATACAAGTCCAAATAAAACATGAAAGTAATGGCTATTGTCCCTGGAATGGAGGTCTCACCAAAAGTGATCTTCAACCGAATCGCCTAGCCACGTGGAGGAGGAGGATGTAAAGGAGCTCTTGTCCCTACATGGTTAGATCATATAGAAAAAAAGTATGTGTTAGTACTTGGAATGTACTAAGTATGCAGGGTGCGATGCAACAAGGAACATAAACCATAATTAAACAATATGCATAATCATAAGAAATGAATAGAAGCTCAATATGTAATGGATTCTTAATGCCTTAGTCAACTATGCATGAGAAAGTAACAAGTACAATGCATGTCATACATAGTTTTGAAGGGAGCATAACCATCATAAAAGACTAAGTGAGCTACTACTTGAAATTCCAATGTTCACTCCACACCAGACTAGGAATGGTGTACTTTGCCAAGGTAAACCAAACACTCACCTTACGGGAACTTCCCCAATTTCAGGAAGTGTTTCATAAACACCTTATGAGAACACGACCCTTTTTATTAACTAATGAAAACAAACTTATGAGAACACCACCCTTTTCGGTGTCTAATTAACATATGTCATATGGGAACACCACAGATTTTGGCCAATCATGTAATATGCACTATATGGATCCATTAGCTTATTCACAAACCTATGGGCAACATAGGTATGGGACAATGGTTATCTACCATATTCCCCCCGGTGCTAGGTCACAATCTCAAGGAATATTCAAATCATACTTACAGCCATAATGTGTGACGCATCATAATGTCATAATATTTTATATGGAGTAGATCATCTAAACCAAAGCTTCAAAATATCTAAGATAGGGCTTCATAACTTCCATAATTTTTGCAATATTCTTATATCTCATAACATGCATAATGGCCCTTTCAAAATTTACATCATTCACAGTTTGCATAAACTTGACATAAGGCCCTCAACATCATAGAATCTTGGCATACATCATCATTCAAATCATGGTGGGTATATATACATGAGTTTGAAACGATGCAATTCAATAGTAGGTGACATGAAAAGAGTAGAATGAAATCATCTGAGTATTATTCAATATAACCCACCAAAAGCATTATAAGGCTTAACTAGAGCATCATGAAACCATCATAAAAATCCATAAGATTTCCACATGGGTTTTCAATGAGTGGTGATATAGATAAGTTAAATAACATAAATCTCCTCATAATATTGTCGTACAAAAGAGTTCACGAAAGCACCTATGAATATTCATAACTTAAATTTAGATGAGGGACAAAAAAGGTTGAACTTGTGGAAGGAAGGTTTCCATAATCAAACCCACATATCTTGGTTGTTTAGAGATGGAAACTCTTGTTGGATAGTAGAGAAATTCCAAAACCCTAGATGATACCCTTTGCTTTAATGTCTTGAGGAGCTTGAGAGAGTTAGGGAGAGATTAGACTTAAGTTACTTTTGAGAACGATTTGGACAGGAGTGGATTAGGGTTGTATAGGGATGATAAGGGGTATTTTGAAGGATTAATCAATTTAGTATAACATTAGGGTAGTAGGAAATATTGAATATTCCCTTAAAATTTCCTACTGGGTAGGACAACAAGACTTTATTTATGTATCGCGGTTCAGTCTATGGGCCATGAGAGGGGCTTTCGTTTGATAAGAATTGGACCCTCAGAAACCTCTCTGATCCTCATAAGTTCATCCATGAGCCATCTGATACTTCATATACTCAACTTCAGAAATTAGTATTTTCACCAAGTCTGGCGAACATTTTATGAGCCCCAGGATATGGCCCATAGTGACACTTATGGACTGTAGGCCTTTTCGTAGACCCACTAGTACTTAGAAAATTACCATATTTCATTTCTTAGGAACTTATACACCCTCCAACATGTGGGGCCTTAAATGAAGCTTTGAAGAAGTAACCTTGGAACCCTAGCCTTTGCCTTGGTCTGTTCTTGAGAGTCTTTGTCTTAGAGAATTTTAGGAATTGATAGAATGAAGGAAATAGTAGGGTCTTAGGGTTTTACGACTAATTAGGACTCTTTCCATTCTTAAAATGATGTAGTTTAGGAGTAGGAATGACAAAAACTACAAAACTGTCCCTCATTAAAACTGCCGAATTCAAGCTACAAAACCCCACTTATGGGTCATATGTCAATTCACAAGCCGTAGGTCCCTCTTATTTCGTAACACATTTGAAATTCCTAAAAACTAATTTTATGGGTTGTGTATAATCCTACGGGTCATGGTAGGACTCGTAGAGTCCTTCTATAGTTAGCCATTTTTCTTACTTTTTTAGGTCTTATTCCAAGGACCATCTACGTGTCATATCCTATTTCATAAGCCATCTGGTAACACATAGGTCACCTTCCAACAAACTCTGAATTCCCTTAATGTCTGATAGTCTCACTCACGACCCTTCTTACAGACCATAAAGTATCCTAGGAGTTGTCACTTGGTCCGTGGGTTACCCCACACTTACGAACGTTTCCCTTTCCTGATGTATTATGTTTAGGGACCAATCCTATAAGCTGCAAGTACACCTATGGGTCATAGGTTGCCCTTATGAACTAGACTTCAAGTCTTTTTTTCAAGCCAACTTTACTGCACTCAAGACTCCTAAACTAGGGGTCGTTACAAAACAACAAGTAATACCTAGCAAACCCAATAAAACTCTAAACTTCTGACATTGAACTAGGCCGAGGCTAGCCACAAATCACCTCGACCCTAGCAGATTCACTCCAATATGCTACCGGGTGCCACATTACCCAAGAAAGTCACAGCGTCAAGTAAAACTCACACATAAAAAATTAATCATACAACCTATGATCCCGAAGTGTCTGTAGAACGATCCGGTGGTGTAGGCATGCTACTCCTGACTCAACATATATACCAGAGTATCATCAATAAAAATAATGAAAAAAGTCCAAATATAGCTGAAATACCAAGTCATCAAGTCTATAAATGTTGTAGGGGCATTAGTTAGCCTAAATGCCATGACCAGAAACTGGTAATGCCCACAATAGTTTTGGTAGAAAATCCTCTAAACATCCTTTGCTTGGATCCTCAATTGGTAGTACCTCGATCTGAGATTAACCTTAGAAAATAATAAATCCCCTTGGAACTGATAAAACAAATCAACAATATGTAGTAGAGGTTAACGGTTATTCATTGTCACCTTATCAGCTGTCGATAGCCAATACATATCCGGAAAGTCTTATCTATCTTTGTCGCAAACAAGACAAGGGCTCCCTAGGGGGAAACACTCATTCATATGGACTCTAGATCTAGCAAACTCTAAAGTTGTGAACTGAGCTACTTAAGCTCTGTAGGAGCCATATAGTATGGAGGAATAAATTGGTCTTAGTGCACAGGTTCACCACTATCACAAAATAAATCTCCCGCTCATGTGGCAACGCAAGTTATATGTTGGAAACACTTTGGAGAACTCATATACAACAGACACAGACTTAATAGTAGACGTTTCACCTATCATATCACATAAGTGAGCTAAATAAGTTGAACACACAACAGATATCAATCTCCGAGCCTGGATGTATGATATAATATCCATTAGAATTACACTTAGAGGCCACTGCCAAACCACTGGTGGCTTCCTCGATATTGCCAATATGGTATTCTTGGCATACTAATCTAATACAACATGATGTGGGGCCAACCAATCTATACCCAAAATATGGTCAAAGTACAACATATCTAGTAATATGAAGTCAACCATGGTTTCAAAGCCCTAAAGAGTAACCATTAACCCTCTGCAGACCCAATTGACCACCAATAAATCCCCCACTAGCATCGATACCCAAGCCCAAGAGGATAGAGGCTCAGGAGTCATACCCATGTGAGAAACATAATACATAGACATATGAAAGAACATGGAACTTCGATCAAATAAGGCTGAAGCTAGCTAATGGCATACAATAATCATACTTGTGATGGCCTTATCAGAAGCCTCAACCTTAGCCTATGTTGGTGCATTATAAAAGTGGCCCTGGGCGGCCTCACCCTCGAACATCACCACTGGCCCCAGCTCAACCACCCTAGCAGGCCCTCTAGAACCTCGTTGATATCCCTACTTGTCTTTTTATTGATCATCCCATTGGCCACGATCCTGAACCCTGCCCTTGTCACCGCTACCTTGTGTAAGAGCTGACTTGGTAGGCGGTGGTGTGGCACATAACCGTCTCCAAGCCAATGAGCCTCATACCTAAAACTACTCGATACAACCCTATCTTTGCGGTCATGGTCGTACTTCCCCAAACCAGCTACCGTAGAAACCTGACTACCCACGAATTATGACCTAACTAGCCCTGAAGAGGCAAAGTCACTCTCCTTCTGTCTGTGCTCGGCAAGATATGAAGATTCACCCTTATTAAAAATACCTGGGCCTTGATGGCCACTCTTAGAATCCTATAATAATGCTAGGGATGGCCTATTGGTGTAACCCTACAAACCTCTCCGCGAAGGCCTATCCCTCTGCACTCCTAGCCCTTCCTATGAGCCACTAAACTCTCCTTTTCCTCTAGTACACTTGTCACTACCCCATTAGGCCTCGCGACTAATCTACTCTAGGGAGCAAGCATGATCAACAATGTATAGATATGATTATCCTAGAGTCACCAAAGCATGGGTGCCCATCCTCAGCTGAGGCCTCAATCGTAAAACAAAATAATGAATCTACTCCTACTCGAAAGCAAAATAGTTGTAGCATATTGGGAGAGCACCTGGAGCCTAACCTCACACATGGACATAGTCATCTACCCTTGCTTAAGTCATAAAAATTGATCTCATCGATGATCAATGATACTCCTTCGCATAAATATTATCATAAAGTCCTCTGTGAACTTGGCCCAAGTCGATGGTGTTGCATCTGCTGGTCTAGTATCTTGAAAATTTTTCCACCATTGCCTAGTGGTGCCTTCAAGCTGATAAAATTAAACTCAACCACTCAACACTTTAGCAATCACAAGGATTGTAACTACTCCATGTAGGCTGTCAAAAACTCCTGTGCATCCTTTTCTACAACTCCTAAAGACCTCAGAAGAGCCATCCTAAAAAGTACCCAAGTAATTGCTCCTGAAAATACATATCTCCTTTCGACTAAGTCGAGACCTCCGGAATAATAGGCTCTACTAGTGCCTTCATTGGAAGAGCCAGAGCTAGTGCCGCACCCCAATATAGGGGTCTAAGTGTTGCCAGGATCTATCTAAGAATATCATCCACCTCCGAGGTAACTGTAAAAGTGGTTGAGTGAGTCGGTGCCTTCAATTGTAGCGAAATTGGTGCCTCTAATCTCTACTCCTCGAGCTAGAGTGACTACTCCCTATTCGGGACTGATGGTGCAGCCTTACCCTAGCATCGATAATGTATCCTATAGGTCATACCTGCAAAAAATGGATAAAGTCGGATTCTTAGAACTAAGAGAACCATTGGCAAAGTGCACAACAAGAATAAATCAACATAAGAAAATTCCTAAACATCTCGTAGCCTCCTAGAGATAAGTCACAAACGTTGCCACATCCATCCAAAGGTTTGTACTTGATGGTAGCTTTGTACAGTTCAGATTAGTGAACCTTAAGTTGTGATACCAACTTCTCACGATGCTTGAACCTTCGGGAATGTACCTGTGACCTCCACGAATGTGTAGTGCAACTTTTGCTGGTGTTACACCAGTAATCCCCAATACTTCTTCGGGCCATTATCGGGGCATCCAATGTCTATTTTTCGTAGATGAATAATGTAACCACATTGGTGGTTTTGTTCCAGATCTAACAGAATAGTAAAAATTCCAAATAGAGCAACCTACAAAAAATGAACGTCCTACTTCGTTCAGGCTAATTTTAGCATAAAGAACCTAGGGGGTTCAAAATGCAACAAGATGTCCCCATCAACTGATAAATATCATTGTAGATTGCTTTTGATGTTTCAGAGCTAGCCTGGCCATTAGTTTTTCATTTCGAGTGTGTTTAGCTGGGTTTTTACAGAAATGTAGTTTTAAGCTTTCGGTTGAACTCATTTTGCAACTTTTATCCAAAAATCATACTGGGAACCTCTATCCTTAGACCCATCTCCCTTCTAGAACAAATCAATCATTTCATAACTAATAACTATCATAATCCCATTTTGAGGCTGTTTACAAGGGTTTTGTCATAAATCCCATTTTTTTTTGTAGCTTTAACTTCTCGCTAACTTGTAAATTTGCACATCATAATCAAGACACCTAATATTGATGTTGACAATTCCAATAGGACAAAAGGTCTGAGGTTAATATATAAAAGCTCAAAATAGAAGAAATAATGCAAAAACATAGAATTGACCTATAAGGTCATTACAACTTCATATTCCATTTACGTTGTGGGAAGTTTTGAAGACCACAAAATTTTTGATACTTTTTCCTTGTAATAGTGCTCTGAGAATATTTCCTAATTGGACCATAACCAAGTAGAAAGGAGAATTAAATTTCAACCAGATTTAGCTCTTTCTTGTCGATTCCTGTATTTTAAGCCAAAAATTTTTTGTTCTGTTGGATTGAGTTAAGGACACTAATCCAAAAATATACAATTATATTGGGCCCCTTCCCAAAATAAAATGCATGAGTGCAGAGTTGAATCCAATGAACTCATTTGAGTTGTCATTCATAATGAAACAAGGAAAACAAGGATTAGCAAGGAAAGAGATTTTAGTTATACTACAATTGACAAATGCATTACGCAGAAAATGAAAACTAATGTGTGCAAATTAGGTTCCGTTAATTTATAAAGGATGGAGATTAAAACTTAAGTTATACTAAGAGACTAAACCAAAACACAAATTATTAAAGATAACAGAAGCCAGACTACCTAGTTATACAGAAAACTAGATTTAAAATATATTTGAAAACATAGTATCCAAAGAGATATTGTTCATACACAAATAAACATCACTTGTAAATCTTAGAAACCTTGTACTTCACATACAATTCAAGTAGAAAGAAAGTGTCTCAATAAGTAGGGAGTTAACAAAATTTAATTAGCATATTTTAGAAAGGGTCTAATAAATAGCAATTTATTTCTCAACCCTACTAGCATATGAGGAAGAAGATGGTAGGTTCATGAAATTCATCTCCTTTGGTAGTGGGTTTTTGAAGTTGATTATGATTGGTGGTGAGTTTTTGAAATTGATTTCCATTGGTGGTAGGTCTCTGGTGGTGGATTGAGGATGTTTGTCACTACATCAGTACCCCTCAATTCAATGACAGCCTTGTCACAAACCAAAAAAGCTTCATCATGGGTGTTTAATGTTCCCAACCAAAGTCGATTTTTTGTTCTTGGGTCTCAAACCTCTAACACCCACTTGCCCCACTTTCTCTGTCTAACTCCTTTATATTTTTTCACACTTTCTTGCAATAAATTGCTTTCGTCCTCTTTGAAACTTTTCATTGAAATTGCTTCGGTGTTTTCATTCTTAATGATGATTTCTTTTTCAGGTGCCTTTTTATGTCGCCTTGACTTGTCTTCTATCGCTTTCCCTTTCTCCTCATTAGCTAGGTTCATGAGAACGTGGCCCCACAAGTGAATTCCTAAAGGACTGGGCAAGTTAGAGGAACTTTCTCTAACTTGACCTGCAAATTCTTTAGTAGCACCATTCTTTGAGGGTTTTATGACCACCATCTTGGATCGCATCGCTACACCAAAAGAGAACACAAAAGAACTTGTTAGAAGTGTGTTAACATCATTTATGGCAAGAAATTATTTCTTAATGGTCTACCGTGAAATATTCAATGAAACTTTACTAAATACAAAGTGATGGCACTCTGGTTCTACATAAATTTCTAGCAAGAATATAAACGTTCACAGATCCAAAAAACAAATTAAAAATAAATCCCCCTACTCCAACAATCCCATATCCTATAATAGTAGGTATATATTTGTAAATCTCTATAGTCATCATTTCAACTCTAAAAAATATAGACATACTCAATGAAGCTTAATCAAAAACATATATTTATGTGTAATTTTGCATCAACTATCACAAAACACAAATACAAGATTATATAAAATTCTATATCCACTTCTATTTGGCTTTGCTCTTGTGCTTTTATACATGGAAAAAGTCATAAATCCACTAAAAATTTTAAATAGTTCGAAGAAAACAACTTGAAACCTCAAATCTAGGCCTAAATCATTAGAATGTAGACATAAATAACATTAGTGCCTAGACAACACTCACTTGTCACATAAATATCACACTAAAAAATGTAATTGGATATGAAAAATAATTTTAAAAATTTAGTAGAACCGAAGCAGTGAACACAAACTAAGAAAACTGACCAGGAATTGCAATAATTTTTTTTTCTTAGACTATTTGATAGCTAGGAAGTGATGTTTCTGTAAGTATTATATTGAGAGAATGTGTGGACATGTGTTGAAGTGTAATATGCATGAAAAGCAGGTGGCAGTAGAAACCAACACATGAAAAAATGAAATGGTTGGGAGAGTTTCATTTATTAGTCTTTTCTTCATTTAGAAAACAATATTAGCAATATGCGATGTACATGAGTAATTAAGTAGCCACTTGGTGTGTGTCTGCTATTGAGGAAAATAATTTATTTTATTTTTTTATAATTTACTAGAGTACACACATAGTGTTTTTTTACTTATCGAACACTAAAAATAAATAAGAAATTAACTTATTTTTCTACAAAAAGAATTCTAGAAAACTATTTTCACCAAAAGTGTTCTACTTGGTTATGGTCCAATTAGGAAATATTTGTAACAAACACCCTTGGTCATAGAGTTATTGGAGTTGAAATTAGAATTAAGTTGAGTTATATATGTGAAAAAAAATTTAAATAGAGCTTATGCATCGAAAAAGTGTCTGTGCATAAATAACAAACTTCAATACAAGTTTAAAAGCGAAAAGTGAGTAAAGAAATATGATAGAAGTTATTTTAATTTCCAAATTTGAAATACAATTTAAAATTGAATTTAAAATCGGGAAATGAGTCTATGTCACGATCTGTTGTCGGTCATGATGGCGCCTGTTAGATCTCACCTACAGGCATGTCGATTAACCAACCTTATGGTACCTTTCCTAGCTTCTAGTCACGACCATAACCAACAAAACAATATACATAACTGCAACTACCCAGAACCTGCAAGTCAACTATACAAAGCTAAAATAGATAGAAGTACATATTAAAATACATACAAAGTAAAAACTAAAATGTATTACAACCTAGGAGTGTTCCCACAAATACATAATTCTATTTTACAAGGCCAAATTTTGAAAGCTAAAGACGATATCAAAAGAAGGAGACCATGATGAAGCCAAAGGTACTGGTGCTCGCCCAAAAAAGTCTCTTGTGCACTTTCGAATACCCCAGAATCAATGCCCACAACTAGAACTTGGACCTGCACCATGGGAGGATACTAAAATTAAGGGTAGGTATAAGAATAAGGCACATAGTAGGCATAATCGGCTGACTAAAGGAAATAATAGGCATAAAGATTCTCCAATATAGATAAAAGCAATAGTCTCATAAATCAACCCCATACCCGTAATTGAACCGACCAAGGCAAATTGCAATTATTTTGGTCGACGAAAATCATGTAGGCCTGTATTACAACTTTTTTTGAATTGATAAATAATGTTGTTCACGAGTGTGAGGCCCTAATACCTATGCATGTAAACCAACTACACATCCATAAGCCCAGAAGGTACACCCGTGAATAATCTAACTATCAAAATCACCACATAACTCAAATGAATCACCACAGAACAATCTCTCATCATAACAGGATCAAGGTCTACTTGTACGTGGGTGTAAGGCCATAATGTCTCAGCCTAGATGCCAAATAATCCCCCATAAGCCTAGATGGTACACTCATGTACAATTAAGGTGTGTATAGGTATGTGGATCCATGGGTAGATGATCGGGCCTCCACTCCCAACAACCACATATCAATCAGGTCTCTGACGTTATGCTAGAATATGGCACCCAATCCACAAATACACATGCATAATGGTGGGACTCATCCCCCATGGGACAAATAACCCCCCTAGCATAATCAAAGCTTTGTCAACTTAGAATATCAATCACGGGTCCTAGCCCTAACATGTAGTCGATGGGACTTAGACTTAAAGTTATCGCAAATGCTCAAACCCCTTTAGAATTGGTACCTTGACCTTAGACACTTGGATGTGACCACCAGAGACTTGGACTACGAGGCGCATCACCAGGGGTGTCAGACTATTGGACGTGTCCGTCAGGTGCTCAGAACACGGGGTGCACCATCTTGTCTAAAAGCATAAAACTAGTCAATCTTACCCTTCTCTATCCGAATTCGGATCCCCCAATCGTATCATCTCTCTCTCTCTCTCTCAAACCACATATAACCACTACCTCAGTCAGATAATGACTAATAGCCCATCCGTTAGGTAAGTAGAGAACTCGTATGTTATAGCTAAGAATAGTATAACAGTGCGTATATCTCAGTAGTCAATGAAAAATTGTGTTTAACAGGCCAATCTTTCTGTATTCTAGTGTATCATAGGTAATTAGAGTAAAATATAACAATAACCATGATATCATAAGTCTCCACAACTACTAGGCCTAGCGGGATCATATTTATAGCTAAAATGAAGGCATAGTACGACAAGTAGGAAGCAAGTAGTCTCATAGTCATCATATCCTAACAACATTAGGAAACATACTCCCGCAGACAAAGGATAGGTCAGAATACGTACCTATCATATGGTATTAGCCCATACACAACCCTTATTAGGCCTCCCTGTGCATAATGGTACATACATATATTGAAATTATAGCATTCGCAGCCAACAACATAGATACGATCCAACAACAACACTTACTATACATACCAGGCATAAATAGCATCTCATATACATCTCCTGTCAGTATGCATGTAATTACACTCAATCTAATGTTTATGAAAAGCATAGCCTACCTAGCAGCTGACACCTCAATCTCCGAATCAACCTAACGGAGCTATCGCCCTTTAGATAGTCTTCCGACGCTGCTCAACTGAATGCAGTTCACAATGTTGACATGATTGAATCAACTGTAAAAACTTAAAGAACAAGTGAAATTTATGCCAAATGGGCCTGAAATGGGAAAAATAGGGCCACACACAAAATTCCAAACAAATTCCCAAAAAGGCCCCTACTATATCCTAGGTCTATAACGAAACAATTCGGCCCCAAATGGACCCCAAAAGGCCAAGAATTTGACTAAAAATGTAATTAAATACTTTAAAGTGAAAACACCCTTCCGAAAAATTCTCGGTCAAAATTTACAAAAATCGAACAATTTCGGACAACACCCAGCAAACCAAAACATTCCCGTCGGGTCATAGAACAAATTTAGAATCTAGTTTCATTAAATTCCATTAAGAATCATCTAAGATATCAACATGTAAACTTTTCAAAAATTTTGAGAAGATATTTAGCTAAAGTAGTTAATTTACCTCAAAATACGCATCAATTGCCAAATCCAACCTCACCATTATGTTTCTTGCAAAATCTGAGTCATTTGGACCTTTAAATTATCAAAAATGTACCTGAAATGCAATCTTTATGATTGTTGGAAGTCAAGTGTGAGGGTTGTTCGCGAAGTGTTGAAGCACTTATATAAGCCCCATTTTCCTTCTCAACGAATGCGTCCTAAGATCCGCGAACGCGAAGCTTTAGGATCCCAAAGCTTCATGAATGCACACTGGGTCCCATGAAAATAGAGCTCTACCCAGCCTCCCTTCAAGAAAAGCAGCACAAGCAATTTCCAAAACATCCACAGGCTATTCTCGGGGTGTCCACGGTCCGTTTTATGCAAGTGAATAGTGCAGCCACATTGATTTCGACATTTCGATCCAACAAAGTGGTCATAATTTAGACCAGATTATCCAAAGAAAATAAAGGGGTCCCACTTCTTTCCAGCCAATTTTAGCCAAAAGAATTGAGGGAGGCCAAAATGCAACCGGATGTCCCCACCAACTAACGAAGGATCATTCCAGACTGCATTTTATGTTCCGCAGCTAGCCATGTCATCAATTTTCCATTTCGGGTGCGTTTAACTAGGTTTTAACCAAAACACACCTTTTAGCTTCTGGTTAAACTTATCAACTTTTAGCTAAAAATCATACTGGGACCCTCGATCTTCGGACCAACCACCCTCCTGGCCTAAATCGACGCTCCAGAACTAATTGTATCGTCAAAATTCTATTCTAAGGCCATTTTCTAAGGTTTTATTAGTAATCTAATTAATGCTACTTTAACTCCATACTAAAACACACACTCATACAATTCGAGACCTAAACACCCTATAACAATCCTGATTGCCCAATAGGTCATTTAATGTCCGAGGTTACCATACAAAAGCTTAAAACAATAGAAATAACATAGAAAAATTGAATTGACCAGGAGGGTCATCATAACATCACCCACTTATAAGACTTTCATCCGTAAAAGTAGAGTAAAGGCATATCTGATGGCTCAAATAGGCTGGGGTACTGCTTCCATATTTGTGCCTCCATCTCCCAGGTATCCTCCTCGACGTAATGGTGACACCACTGTACCTTAACCATCAGTATGATTCTGGAGTGGAATTGTCCTGTATCCCTGGCTAAAATGGCCATCGGCTCCTCAACAAAAGCCAGTTGGCCATCCAACTCAACCGAATCATATTGTAGTACATTTGACTCATTTGGAATGTACTGGTGTAGCATCGACATATAAAATACAGGATGGATGGCCGAGTAAGCTGGCCATAGGCTAACTCCTAAGCAACTGACCTAACTCATCCAAAGATCCCATAAGGTCCAATATACTGAGGACTTAGCTTACCCCGCCTCCAAAACTGCGTGACCTCCTTCTAGGGAGAAACTCTTAGGAATACTTTGTCTCTAACTTCAAACTACATGAATCGATGCCAATTATCGGCATAACTCTAGTACAACTTTGAGTTGTTCTCAGTCTATCTTGTATAACCCAAAACCTGGCTAGGGCATCCTGTAACAAATCTGTACTATATGGACTCGGTTCGGTAGACTCAAACTACCCAACTAGAATACGACATTGTTGATAATATATTTCTTCGAATTAGGCCATCTAAATGCTGGTGTGATAGATATTATTGTAGTCAAAATTAGCTAGCAGTAGAATCTAATCCCACTGCCCCCTAAACTCTAATATACATGCCCGCAATATATCTTCAAAACTTGTATAGTACACATGGACTGGCAATAAGTCTAGAGGTAAAGTATGGTGCTCAAATGACATAAGTGCTCAAGTCTTGCTGAAAAGCCATCCAAAAGCTTAAGTTAAACGATGACCATTGTTTAGATATGATAGATATAGGTACCCCGTGCAACTAGATTGTCTAGGAATGCACAATCAGCTGTCACATTAGATGACCCTGTCTGAATTAATTGTAGACTAATCCCTACTACCCTATAACATTGTGTACCGGTGACCCAATATCGACTCATCCTCAAATTGGTGGGCCTAAATATGATCAATTAGTGTAGACTGAACACTAAGAAAGGCCATTACTCGGTTGGAGTATGAAATATCCAAATGGACCTACCTATTAGCTAGGGACTAAACATCCGAAGCTAATGGTCGCTCCTTTACTAGTAGTGGTGCTCGGCTACCCATACTCACTGCCTTTTGATTCAAGGCATCTACTGCCACGTTTGCCTTGCCCGGATGGTATAAAATGAAAATATCATTGTTAGCGAACAACTCAATCCACTATCTCTGGCGGGAATTTAGGTCCTGCTGAGTCATTATATACCATAAGCTCTAACGGTCAGTATAAATATCATAATGCACTCCATATAGATAATGCCTTTAGATCTTAAGCGCAAACACCAGCGCTGCTATCTCAATGTCGTGTGTGGCGTAGTTATGCTTGGGGGCCCAATAATTGGCGAGAAGCTTAAGCAATAACCTAACCTTGATGTATCAATACACAATCCAACCCAATATGGGAAGCATCACAATATACCACAAAGATCTCTCCCTCAACTAGGGGGTTTAGAACAAAAGCAGTAGTTATGAACTTCTCTAGTCTCATAAATATAGCCTCTCACTCATCGGACTATACAAACATCATATCTTTGTGATTCAATTCAGTTAATAGAGTGGCAATAGTGGATAAACCCTCAATAAACTAGTTCTCATACTCGGCCTACTTTATAAAACTCTTGATCTCTGTCACTGATGTAGTGCTAGGCAAGCCATGAATCAGCTCGACCTTAGTCGGATCCACATTAACACCCTCACCGGATACCACGTGATCCAAGAATGTCACATACTCAAGCCAGAACTCACATGTAGAGAACTTAGAATACAATTTGTGAACCCAAAATATTTGTAAAACAATATAGTGGTGTTAGGCGTGCTGCTCTTAACTCGGCAAATACACCACAATATCATCACTAGAAACCACTACAAAAGAGTTAAAATATGGGCAAAATACTCGATTCATCTAGTCCATAAATGTTGTAGGGGAATTAGTCAGCCCAAACGGTATGACTAGGAACTCATAATGCCCATGACTTGTTGATTTTCTTGATCAGCTGCAAGGTGCAATAGTGTTCTCTACGGTTGACTTGTGATTAGGGTATCAGCAGTTGAGATCTGAGCAGAGGTTATTCAAAAGACATATTCGAAGAGTCCCATCATTCTTTGTCATAAACAAAATAGGAGATCCCTCAGGACAAATACTTGACAGAATAAATCCTAGATCTTGCAAACTTTAAAGGTGTGTACTGAGCTCTTTAAGCTCTGCAGGAGCCATCCTCTATGGAGGAATGGATATGGGCTTAGTGCCTAGCTCAACCTCAATGACAAAATCAATCTCCTGCTCAGGCAGCAACCTAGGCAAATATATTGCACATATATTAGGAAACCCACAAATAACTGTCACGGACTCCACAGTAGAAGTCTCAGCTGTCACATCATGCACATAGTTAAATTAGTAGAACACCCTATAGATATACACCTCTAAGCCTTAATATATGATTAATACCCATTGGACCTCGACTCACGGGTACCTGCTAAACTACTAAAGAAATCCCAAGTATCGCCAAGGTGAAAGTCTCGGCGTAACAATCTAATACAACATAGTGTTGCCCCAACCAATCCATACCACGATAAGGTCAAAGTCCAGCATATCAACTAATATCAAATCAATGCAGGTGTCAAAACCCTAAAGAGTAACAACACAACCTCTTCAAACCCAATTTACCATAAATGAATGCCCCATTGGAGTTGATACCTAAACCTGAGAGGAAAGAGGCACGAGAGTTACACCCAGGCAAAAAATGAAATACATACACACATTGAAGAATGTTGAACTTAGATCAAATAGGGCAAAAGCTAGCCGCTAGCATACAGAAATCATACAAGTGATGGCCTCATCAGAAGCCTCGGCCTCGCTATGTGCTGGTGCGGCATAAAAGTGGCCCTGACAGCCTTCCACTTAAGCATTAGCATTGCTTCAGGCTTTATCGCCATTCCAAAAAGATGAAATGAGCAAAAAATTTGACCAGAACCCTATTGATATCCTTATTGGTCCTCGTTATCTCTATAATAATCATGTCGGTGACCATGATCCTAACCCCTACCCTAACAATAAAGTAAAGGAATTGACCTGGTAGACAGTGGGATGACATTTGTTGCTCAATACTCTGGATAGTACTCGAGCCAATTATTTGGTGTCCCACACCCGAAATAACCCAAAACAACTCTATCTTTGCAATCACAATTATGCTGCCCTAATCCAACTGCCCCTGGAATCCTAACTACCTGTAAATGATGACCCAACTGGCCCTAAAGATATGGAGTCATTGTCTCTCTGTCGGCACCTTGTGGGGTAAGAGGAACCACCCCTACTGGAAGTATATGGACCCTGATGGCCACCTATTGAAGCCTATAGTGATGCCTGGTACGGCCAATTGGTCTGACCTTGCTGACCTCTCCTTAGAGGCCTAACTCTAAGCACTTAGAACCCTGTCTGGGAGCCACTAAACTCTCGCTCTCATCTAACACACTTATTGCTGCCCCTTTGGGCCTCAGGACTAAAATATTATAGAGCATGAGCATGATCGACAATATCCAAAAATGAATAACCTGAGGTCACTAGGGCATGCCCGTCCTTAGTTAAGGCCTCAACTCTCACACAAAATAGTGAATTTACTTCTCCTTAGATGGAAAAATTGTTGTAATATACTGGGAGAGCACTCTAACATCATACTATAACACAAACATCTGTCCCTACTCAGGTCATACAAATTTATCCCGACGATTGTCCCTGAAACTCCTAAGAACAAAATCTAATCATACGTGCCTCCGTAAACCCGACCCAAGTCAATGGTGTAACATTTGCTAGTCTGGTTTCTTGGTAAGTTCAACACCAGTCTCTGGTAGTACCATCTTGTTGATAAGCAGTAAACTCAACCCCTTAAGACTCTAATAATTGTAAAGCCTACAACTGCTCTATGCATGTTATTAAGAAATGTGCATCCTCCTCTGTGGCTCTAGAAAACCATTGTGGAGCCAATATCAGGAATTACCCAAGTAATGTTGGTCCTGAGATGTTATGGCTACCTTCAATTAGGCCTGAATATTTACAATAGCAGGCTCTGGTGATTCTTGAAATGAAGGTGTTGAGCTGGCACTGCACCCTACTGTAGGGCTCCCAACACTGCCAAGAACTTTCCATGAATGATGTGAACCTCTGGTGTCATTATGAATGCAGTTGGGGGTGTTGGTGCCTCTTGTTGCAACGGAGATGGGGCATTTGGCCTATGGTCCTCAGGATAAAGGGGCTGCTCCCTATCAGGAATAATGGTGCACAACCTTGATCTTGATGTCGTCCTCTAGGCACCTTATCTGCGTAAAGCAAATAGAGTCAGATTCTTAGAAATTAAAAGATCATTGATAAAATCACATAATAAGAGTCAATAACATAGAAGGATTACTAAACATCTCATAGCTTTCTAGGGATAAGCCATGGATGCCTTCGCACCTATCCATAGGACTCTACTAAATGGTCGCTCTATATAGGTGAGACCAGTGAACCTGGCTCTGGTACAAACTTGTCATGACCCGGTCCTGGTTATGATATCGTCGGTTAGATCCCACCTACAAGCAAGCCAATTACCTCAAAGTCAATTGTACAAAGCTGCAATAGATAGAAGTACATATTGATATACATATAAAATCAAAAACTACAATATAATACCACCCAGGAGTGCTCCTATAAATAAATAATACTACTAAACAAAACTGAAGTCTGAAAGTAAAAAATGGAAATCAAAATGAAGGAGACTGTGATAATGCCAAAGCTACCGATGCTCACCCAAAAGGAGTCTCCTATGTGCTCCTGAATCCACCAAAATTAGTTCCCCTAACTAGAACCTAGACCTGCACCACGGGATGATATTGAAAGTAGGGGTGAGTACAATAATAAAGCACCTAGTAGGCATAGTCGGCCAATTTAGTGAAATACTAGTCATAAAAAACTCCAATATAGCTATAACTAATAGTCTCATAAATCAACCCCATAACCCCAATTGAACTAACCAAGGAAAAGTGCAATATATTGATAGACAAAAATCGAGTAAGCCTATAACACAACTTTTTCTAGACTAATACATAATGTTGCACATGTGGCAAGCTCATAATGTCTATGCTTGTACACCTTTGGATCCTCATAAGCCCAAAAGGTATATCCATGCATAATCTAACTATCAGAATTACCACCACTGAACTTAATAGAATCCCCACCGAACAAACCCTCAACATCACAGGATCAAGGTCATGTTCTATTTGAATGTAAGGCTCTAATGTCTAAACCTAGACACTCTTTGATCCTCCATAATCCTAGAGGGTACACCCATGAATAATCAAGTGTGTGTAGGATTGTGGATCCATGGGTAAACAATCACATATCAACCAGGTCTCTGACCCTATGCCAGAATATGTCATGTAATCCAAACATATGCATGCATAATGATGGGATATACCCACCACGGGAGAAAGAAACACCCTAGCATAATCAAAGGTGTCACAACACAAAATATCAATCATAAGGCCTAGCCCCAACAGGTAGTCAACGGGTCTCAAATTAACTAGGGTATTGTGTTTCCCATGATTTCCTAACTTGGTATTACCAGATAATTGAATTCTTTTCTAGTTTGTAGCATGTATGACACTAAGTTAAATTTACCAAACTCTTTAATCTAGGCAAGAGGTAAATTTCACTACGTGATTTAATTCATCCCCGCAGTGTGACATTACTAACCCTAATCTATTGTTCTAGTACAACCTCCCATTGATCTAGTTTGGTTGATTAGATGAAAAAAATCAATCAAATAATGTCAATTAATATGTTTTTCCATTCATTACTACCTTGATCCAATAAGTAACAATAGGAGAGTTCTAAAGTTGGCCACTTATGTTGCCCCCACTACACCTCCTTTTTGAGGCTAAAATAGACATTGCCAAGATATATAACCTAATCGAGGTTAGGTCCATCCCATAGGGAAAATGTAGGCGTAGAAGAACTTAAAGAAATTCAGGTGGATTATCCTACTTCTCCTCAGGGAAGGGGGTTTGTACCAACTATGAAAAGTAATCCTAAACTAAGATAAGAGTGGAATCACTGGAAAGAGTAACTAGGGAATTATGCTCCCCATCTTTCCTCTAACTTTGTGTTACCAGAAAAACAAAATATTTTCTAGTGTGTAGAATGTAGAATAGTAAATTAAGTTCGCCAAACCCTTTGATCCAGGTGAGAGAAAAATTTCAGTACGTGATTTGCTCCATCCCCATAGTGTGATGTTAATAACCCTTACCTTTTTCTGCAGTAAAACCTCCCCTTTGCACAATTCGGTTGATTAGTCAAGAAACATCAATCAAATCTTGTTAATTAATCTTTTTTCCAATTCATTATTACCTTAATCTAGCCTGTAACACTATGCGAGTTCTAATGTTGGCTACCATTAAAAAGAATTCAAACCGAAGAGAATTAATCAATACATGCATGCACACTTTTCAAGAATTACATACTATCCAGTTTTATCTTGAGGGACTTCTATTCAATGAGGGCATTCGCACTACTTGATTAGTATATGGGTACCCCAGTGATTGTGGATGGTCGATGCTCCTTAGCTTGTAATAGTTAGGTTGCCCGATTCATTATTATGTTCTTCTTGTGCTTAGTTTGTAATCTAGTTTTGAAAATGATAGTTGGGTACCTGGATTAGAGTGAATGATGTATATTCCATTGGTATAACTGCTATGATTTTATCATTGTCGATGTAGATTGAGTCATCTCTTGAGGACAAGCAACAATTCTAAATTGAGTGTGTTGATGTGCTGTTAAAATACAACACATTTGATGCCTAAAACAAGGAATTTTGTAAGTTCTTAGTGCAATGTTTTATGGTTTTTATGTGTTTTTGTGTTGTTCTTGCAGAAAAGTTAGGTTGGCATGATTTTGGAGAAAAGTTGCAGATTTTACTAAAAGATAGGACATACGAGTTCACCTAAGAGTTGTAGTCCAAGCTACGAGTCTGAAGGTTCTATCATAGCTAGGAACAGAGATAAAAAATAACAAATCTGCTAAGTGGAGGTCAACCTTATGAGGCCACCCTACAAGTCGTAGTTCTCACTATGACTCGTATAGGTGTACTCGTAGCAGGAATTAGAGAGCCCAAACTTTAGGTCAACAACTGAAGGCCTAGACTGTGAGAGGAGCATATGAGTCATAGACCAAGCTAAGACTTATACTAGTGGATTGTACCAGCTAAGTCCAAAATGCCAAGACCCTGATACGAGATCCCGATTATGACTCATAGGTCACCTACGAGGCGTACCAACTGCCAAATATCTTTCCTTTGTAATTCTTAGGGTTATTTTGTAAACACTATAAACAGTTTAAGTTAGGGTTTTATTAAGGAGATCTGAAAAATAGGGAAGAGAATATCATCTTTGAATATACTCTCAATGAAACCTTTAGGATTTTAGCTTAGTTTATAATTTTCTCTTGGAAAACCCTATTTTGGGAATTGCAAATCTTGCTTTGTTCTTATTATAAATCTATCAAGCTCGTGGTTTGAAACTTTTGGTGTCTTAAATCATCATTGGTTAGGATTAAATTCTCAATCATGTATTTTGTTTGTATTTTTGTTGGTATTTCCTTAGCCATGAGTAGCTAAGCACCCACAGGTTGGGGTTGTGGGAACCATGGGTATTTGACTTGAGATAACGTAGGTTTATTGCATTTCTATATTGGGATTTTGCATGTATTATCTATTTCTCTTCATTATGATTGTTGTTTGGTGTTGGCTGACACCAAACCCTGCCTACTATCACGATCCCGATTAAGGTAGTGACGAATAGGAAAAGAGAAGTAGATGACAGAATTTGATTGATGTGTTCTTGTCTAATCAATCAAATCTTACCAAGGGGAGGTTGTGTGGGACAATAAGTAATTGTTAGCTAGCATGCCATGGTAGCCGACCAAGTTCAATGGTTAAACTTGACCTTCACCTTCACAAGAGGGATGGAAGAACCTAAGTTACCTTGCTGCATACGAATCTCCTATTGTAGTTATGTTACGTGGGGTAATTGAGTCAACGAACCATGGGGAAGACAACTCCCAAGTTGTCCCTAAAACTGAGTGTTTTTTTTGCATCATTGTATAGTGTTTATTTTATTTTGTTCTTGAATCACAAACCCCACCCCCACCCCCCATTTAAAAATTTTAGTTATTGATACTCAAATGATTGATAGTGAATTAGTCAAACCCTATATTCCTTGTGGATTCGACCCTAACCTTCGGTTTGGTTAATTGATGACATCGACTGCTTTCTTATTAGAGTGTGAAAGTCATCAGGGTCACATGCATAATAAGAAGAAGCAGATACAGCCTCCGATTGACCCAAGATGGGGCATCCCCGGAATTAGAGCTATCTATGATAAGGGTTGGGGTTGAAGCGACAGGGAAAGCCTGTCTGACAGTTCCATGAGGAGTCAAGATTAAATTACTCTAGGTTGGATAGGGTACCGAGGTTGGATGCAGAGATCGATAGACTCAGACTCTAGTGGACTTCACAACGATTGGATAAGTATGACCCTTATTTGGTCGGGGAGTTCTATGTAGCTTATTATGCCACTCTTCTCTGAGGCCTGCCCAAGAACAAGAAGCCTATTAATCAACCTAGATTATGAGAAGTTTAAGTCATGGGTCAGAGATTTCACATATCTGAGGAGACTATTTGACAGGTTCAGTTCGGGCCTAACTACAGAGTGCCTCGATCCACCACAGAGTATGATAGTAGAATCTTAAAGATGAAGAAAGTGATTAACGAAAAGGATGTTCGGGTCAAAATCAAGCTACTTCAATGGATAGCCAGCGAGATATGCAAGGAGGGTTTTGAGCCTACGTGGGGCACAAACCACGCTGCTCAGATCATGAAAGCCCACCTCTCCTTTTAGGCCAAGTTTTAGTGGTCTGCTATCCGTTGGCATATTTTATGGATAATGTGATCACCTTGGAGTGAGTAGTAGTATTAGCCAGCATCTTGTCTAGCTATGAGATTGATTGGTCCTGAGTTATGGCTGAGCAGATACACGAGTCTGCTGTCAGAACTAGCACCTCACAACCATTCCTTATCTTGATTCATCGCTTGTGCAGTGCAACAAGTGTTCATTTTGACCCCCACCGTGACCCATATGTAGAGGCCTTGTGCACCATAGATCCTAACCTGATCAAGCCTGATGAGAACCTAGTCGCCTTATAGAGAGCAAGTTCTCCTCCCATTCCCGAGCCATGCCCCGTGGAGCCACAGACACAGGAGCAGACCCCAGCCACTAGCAGTGCTACTCCAGCTAATTCAGGGCCATCTCAATCTATTGAGATCGAGGCGATGCCATCCTCCAACATACCTACCCCAACACCTTCTATTATATAGGTTGATTCTCTTATATTTGCTATTGCTTTGCAGTCATTGGTGGATAGGGAAGCCACAACGAAGTTCCAGTTGCAGAGGTTAGCTGGCCAGATCAGACTATGGATCCGTCTGATGGTCCAAGACTTTGAGGAGAGGGCCAAGGCATACACTCATGATTTGATAGATGAGAGAGTTAGAGCAGTGGATGCCATAGTAGATGCTTTAGAGGATCGGGTCCAGAAGAGGATCGCAAATGCCAGGACTACTGACATGAGTGTTGTGATAGAGGAGTTAGCCAAGCTTAAGGCCGACTTTTTAAATATGTTAGCAACATCTATAGAAACCTTGGAGGTGGCACTGGCGGGTGATGGTATATTTGACCTATTTGATGACCACCCACATGCCCATGGGAAGAGGCCTCTCAAAAGTGATGACCCAACGGTGAGCCAGAAGAGGCCTAGGACTGATGATGAGGTATTCACAATAGAGGATCATATACTAGAGGAGGTGTTGCAGGAGTCCCTAGCTTTGGCAGCATAGAGTAGGGACCAGGAGCGACAGATAGCACATAGAGAGAGTAGTTCACAGGCAGTTGCAACCTATACCACCGAGGAGGTGACAGACCCCCAGGACCAAACATATGTCTGTTCTTGAGCTCCATGTGTTTGATACTTTGACCCCAATTGTTATTTTATATTCATGGATACTTTGTCCTTTGTGTTAGACAATATTTTCTTTATTTTGGTTTTTGGATACTTTTAAATATTATGCTTTGAATGTTATTTTTAACCATATTTTGGATGTTTGGTTTTAACTTTTGGTTTTTGATACATACATACATACATACATAT
>JAOTQR010000086.1:17045506-17102530 GCA_025774065.1 Solanum ossicruentum | reverse complement strand
TATTTCCTCCTTGATAAGACTTTTGCGGAACAAACCAATCTTTTTGAAACCAACGGAGAGATATTTGACATCTATTCCAACAAGATGAAAGTTTTATTTATTTTTTTAAGTTAAATAAGTGAGAATTTTATTTAAAGCTAAATAAGATGAAGGTTTTATTTTTAAGTTAAAGAAGATGAAAGTTTAATTTTTAAAACACATGGCACAATCATGAAAATGCATACACATACGTTATAAGATGAAAAAAAAAATTTTTAACAACGAATAACTAAAGCTTGCAAAGAATTTTTTTTTTAAAAAAAAAAAAGCTAAATATGATGGAGAGTAGTTTTGTAAACAAACATTTTATTCTTAGAAATTGTACCATGAATGGTATTTTAAATATATCAAACCAAACAAACAATAAAAACTACTCTCAGCATAACTAATCTCATCGTAATTTATTCTGGTATAACGAATCCCATTATAACTTATATCCAAACCATACGAGCTGCTATAATTTACCCCTTAACCTAGTCATTTCTTTGCAAAAATATAAAATAGTTGAATCTATGAGGAGCATAATAGAAATCAAAATTTAAATATGAACATATATCCTTAAGGTTTGGATATATGGAAGAAATCACCTAGTGTAATTGAACATGAGACCTCATAGTTCTCAAACTATCATATTGATTACTAGGCCACATCATTGAATGCTTTTTAAGATGTTTAAGCAATTCTAAAGATGTTTTGTAATAATTCAAACTCTAATTTAAAATTTAAAGTCTCATTTTAGGATTATAGGCTTTGTAGAGGTTAATATAATGATTTAGCACTTGTTTAAAAGATACAAGTTCCATTAGTTTGGGAGGTGATTTTAGTGTTAGAAGAAGTTTCGTCATAATTTTAGATGTTCCGGTAGTGTTTTTGTATTTTAAGTGTCTTAAACTAGTTTAGTTGCGACTTATCAAATTCTAGGTCAAGGAGATCTCAAATTCAAATGTCGACGATTTCATTGAGTCAGAAATGTTTAAATTAGTAGAGTTACATATATGGTTTGTGCATATTGGATTCCAACGAAATTCGAGGGTCCATTCCGGAATTTTATGTTGTGTGATATCTGATATGTATTATTTGGTGCCCAACGTTTTGCATTCGCGGCATGCCTTCCGTGTTTGCGAAGGTCATGGATTTTGACATCCATTCGCATGAGGTGCATCGTATTCATAGAGGGCATATGTCTGGCCCTTCGTATTCGTGGAGAGCTAATTCACATTCGCGAAGGCCTATGTGACCTTGACTTCTACGTTCGCGGAGGGTCCAGCTTCAATGAATAGTAGCAATTCTTAAAAACGAGGGATTTTATTAAATTTCACCATTTCAACCTTTTTGAGCTCAGTTTAACTGATTTTGAAGTGATTCTCCGTGGAAAAACTATTGGGTAAATGCTTTTCAACTCTTTTCTTCAATTTTTATTGATTAATTTATATTTTTAACATCAAAATTGGGGATTTCATGAACTTGATTTTTCAAAATAAAAATGGTGTCTGTGAGATCATCTTACTCTTTTTTCGAAATGATTTTCGTCATTAGATTTCTAAAATCTTAAGAATACATCTATATAAAAAATTTTAAAATTTTATCTCTTGTTTTCGTATGGAAATTTTGGACTATTTTACTCTTTTTCCCTGAATTGCATGATTTTGATGGCATTAGCTTTGAATTATGATTATGAATTTATTTTTTTAATTTATTGTTGTGCTTTGGAATATAATCGGAAGGAAAAAAGCTCCGTCTTTAGATTCATTATGACTTTATTGGCTAAGGCAAATGTACTTCTAACCTATATTAAGTGTGGTAAACCTTGTATTTCTAATTATGTGATTGATGTGAAATGTGCATTGATTCAATTGTGCAACTTCATGTTATGATTTATGAATTGAAATGAGGTATTATCTATGATGTGTGAACCGATGTGCTAATATGAAATTTGGACATGAAAAATGATGTACGTGTTATAAGTTGATTATTGATGAAAAATGACGTAATTGTTGAACTATGTTATGTACAATGACGTAATTATTAAACTATGTTATGTGCATGTTGTTGAGCTATGTAGTGTGCAATCATGTGTTTCATCTCTCATTCACTTATCTTTTATGTGTATATTTATTTGCATTGGATTGTGAAAATAAGATTAGAGAGTGATTTTGATTATTTGGGATTCAGGTTTCTATTGGTCATGATATTGTCGAGATCATATTCCTGCAGTCGAAGTCACTTTCGATTTGTGATATTGTCGAGGTCATTTCTAGTGGCTGAGGTTATATTTTGGCGTGAGATATTTTCAAGATCATTTTTTATGGATATATATTCTATATGAGACACCCATGACTCCAACTTGAGGTGATCAACGAATGTGTATCGTAGAGCGCACATGCATCACAATTATGTGCCATTACATTGTATCATTTTGTATCTCACTCATGATTGGATTATATGTGGAATATTGAGTTAGTTGTTGATATGTATATATCATAACATTACTGTTGCTCTTGTTGACTATGATTCCTTGAAATTTTGTAACTGATGGGACTGTATAAATGAATATGTTTATATATCTGTATGTATATTTGTATATGTTATATGCTATAGGTTTTCCTGCATGTAGAGTCGTTTTTGGAGGTATATAGTTGGGATAGAAGGAGCATTTGTGTTCTTTACTGCTTTACTTAGGTTTAGATACATTTGTTCGGTACCATGTTATTGGGTACTCACCCTTGCTTCTACATTTTATAGGTTTTGAGTCCGGACATTGAGTAGTTTCTTCCCTTGATCATTGGAGATTTACCATGAGATTGGAGACGTAGTTGTTTTCATCTGGCAGACTCACTCATTTTTATTTTATATTTTTTTCTATTTGAGAAGCAAGACGTTGAGACTTGTATATTTTACTTTTGAATTCTGTTAAATTAATGGCTTGTACATGTGGCATCAATTTCTGGATGGTTTGGACTGTGAATTTCCTTTCCTTTTGCTCGTTCTTTCCTTTTTAGACTGTATTATCGCTTTAACTTTCATATTTCCCTATTAATTTTGAATTAGGCTGACTTGCCTCAGTGGCTAAAGGCAAGTGTCATCACACTCACACTTGATTTTGGATCGTGAGAAAACTCCACCCCAAGCCTTCTCGATGCTCTGTCAAATCTACAGAATAGTAAATCATAGTACAATAGTCTATCATTAATCAAGCATAACTTTGAGTCATTAAAACCATCATTTATTTTAGAATGACTCATTGAACCTTGGTGAAATTTATCAATGTTAGAATTGTCCTTTTTACATTTAGAATCCATGATTAGGTGAGAAATTTTTTTATCAACTTTCATTCATTCATTTAGGACTTTCATAAATCATACACAAGCATTTTTATAGAAACATAGTTGAAGTCCTCCTACATTTATGATCATAGTTCATCATAGACTAGGGCACTTATGTGGGTTTCAATCTCAAATCAACTTTAATAATATTTATTTTAATTAAGTCATGCATAATTATAATGAAAATCATCAATTGAAATGATAATTGAAAAAAACCCACATTGATGTTCATGAATCCTAGAAAGTCTTGAAGAGAAATTACTTATAAATCATCAAAAATCATGAAATTAAAAGTAGTTCATGCTTAATTGAATCAATAAACATTAATTAAGATTTAATTCATGCAGTTGAAAGAGAATTGAACAAGACCCATTATGGAAATCATGAACCCAAAATAGCAATATAGAGAATCCACTTGTCAGTTATCAAATTTCACGCAATTAACATCAATTCATATTGAAGTAGGCCAATAATCAAAATATAAATTATGATTTAAGAAATTGAGAAGAACCATAAAATTTCGTACTTGAAATTGGATGAAAAAGTGAAGGATTGTTTGTACTTTATGGGCGAAAAAGACCATGGATGAATACCTATATACCTTGGATAAGAAGTTAGAAGAAACTTGAAGAAATCCTTGAATTTTGATGAAGATTTTGGAAAACTTGTTTGACCATCTTTAATGGAGATTTGAGTATTTTTGTAGTGAGAGAATTTCTTTTAATTGGTGTGTGTGAAATAATGAAGTAAAAATTGGGGGCTTGGGTAGTTAATAAAATATGATTTTAATCCTAAAAACATTCAGGTTCATTAACTAATAAGTAGGAAAATTTCAAAATGCCCCCTTGTCATGATCCTAGGGTCTAGGAGTGACATGGCGAATGAGAACCCAAGAGTCCCCAAACAAACCTCATAGTATCCACATTCGCATCATTGGTTCGAAAACGCATAATGAGGTAATAAACACATAGTTCTAAGGGATGAAAAAATATGACTCATGCTATGGGGATGTCATAGGGATAGGGATTTGCATGGATTCACGTAGCACTTAGCACATAAGAACTAAGGGCTGGGTAAGCATGGCTTATGCTGTGGAGGTAGAATGGAACTCAGGACGTTCCATATTTTGACATCTCATCACAGCATATCATCATCTCATTGATATTCCATATATAACCATAATCATAATCTCCACAAACAAATAACATGACATAGCACAAATCCATAAAAGAGTCTACATATTGTCCAACAATGCCTTTAAGTCATTGAATAGGACGGGGGCCAAGCCAAGCTCACCCTCAAAGTAAAATTGAAACATAAACAGAAGCACCATAATAGATAGATAGATGGTGGCTTGTCCTAGGATGATAGGACTCACCATAACAACTTTTACAATTCGAGATAACTGTCAACAGGTGGATGAAGATAGCCTTCGGTCCCTACATAGTTAGATCATGTAGACAAAGAGTATGCGTTAGTACGTTTGAATGTACTAAGTATGCAGGCATGCTATGCATATGAACTCATTAAACCTCCAAATTGATATGAATTTATACTAATCATTAATAATAAGATCTCTATAGTCAAGGATGGAGATCATTACCTACCTCAAGGCCGATCACGCGCACTCCAAATTGACTGCATGATGGCTATCTACACCCGAATCACCTCTGAATGCCGCCACACTCTCAAAAATTAATCTCTATATCAATATGAACATTTTGACACCAAAATTACATTTTTTGGAGACAAATCCCAAATCGTGTCTAAAATGGTAATGTGAGACTCGTGATAATAATCTCGAAATGAACTTCAAAAAAAGTCATAAACACAATATTGAACTTGTACCCAAAAATGAAGCACAATTCGAGGCTAATAACTGAAGAAATTTGATTATGCAATAAATTCAATATTAAAGCTTAATAATGAGCTTGGGTAGTCTTTTTGAGGTGAAAAAGTTACCTGAAAACATAGTACCCGATGATTTCCAACCACTCCGCAGAGTACCCATGAGCAATATAGACCCAAACACTTAAAATCACCTCAAACAGTGGTCTATAACTCCAAAAATTGCATTTTGAAGATAAAAGAGTGGCCTGGAAAGGGTTGGTCCTTATTTAAAAGGACCTGGAAAAAGTATTCTCCACAATCATGGAAGGATGTTGGGCCATGCCTTCATGAACATGCAGGTGGCACGTGAATGCAGAGCCCAAGCCTACTGGACACTATGAACTTGGGCCAGTCCATACGAACGCGGAGGTACCCAACCCAAACCACCGCTAGCCTGGACCCACGACCCCATAAACATAAAGGGCAAAGTACCTTACACCAGATTTTTTCTATATCAGCAATTTTGGCCAAGAGATAGACAACATAATCAAAATGCATATACATGAGCAAGAGATAGTTTATTAGAAATATGACATGCATGATCAATGCTTGAAGTAAAACATACTTATATAGAATATAATACATGTGAAGGAAGAGACCATCCTCATAGAACAAGCAAAATAGTTCATGGAATCCAAGGTATACCACCCCTTTGAAAGGCGATTGAGGTATCTACCCCTCAATTGGTAGTACGTGCTTACCACCCTCCAAAAAGGCGATGGAGGTATCTACCCCTCAAATGGTAGTATGGGCTTACCACCCCCCGACAAGGCCATTGAGGTATATACACCTCAACGTGGTAGTACGGGCATAACACCCCCCAATAAGGCGATTGAGGCTTAGCACCCCCTCAACAAGATGTGGTCAACTTGCAGCACATAGATACTTTTCAAGAAATCATCTCGTACAAACATTCCTTTTCATCATCATAAGGTCATTTAACTCATAAGCCATGCAATAGACCTTCAATAACTCAAGAAACCTTAACCGAATATTTTATCAAACACTTGGCGGGTGTGTAATACTAATTCAAAATCGTGCAATTCAAGAGTGAAATCATGTGAGAAAACTTAATGTAAATCAACCCACCAACACTTTGTAATATCCTCATGCAAGATACAGTCAAACCCTTCATTAAATCTCAAAATGGATCATATATTCATAGCTCGAAACATGGTTAAACAGTCACATTTTATGAAATCCCAACATAGTTCATAATCAATTCGTAATAAGAAATACCCATAGGTAAATCAACTTGAAAACATGTAATTTACATAAAAAGGAAGGTTGGGCACCATGGGTGAAAGGACCCAATGGTTGAAACCCACATACCTCAATTTCGAAGATTTCCTTGATGAAGATTTGAATGAGAACTTGAAGCTTGAATGAATTCCTTATGGTCTGAAATGAGTTTGAGACACTTGATTTTGGATGAAATATTTGACTAAGTGTTAGAGAGGGTTTTGGGGAATGTCCTGAATGATATGGGGTTGAAAAATGACTAAATATATGTGTTTTTACACATAGGAGGGCTTAGGCCCAAGATCTCAAGGCCTTGGACTGAACTGGAAAAACTGGCAACAAAAATACATAGGTTCGCGCCCTGGCTACGTTGCTCCAGGGGCGCAGATCGATTCTAGATAAGAAATTTTTAGAAAATTAAATTTTGATATGGTTGCTCTAAAATCAGGGCTAGACCCATTTTCTACTCAATGTAGCCCCCTGATCACGAATATGAAGTCAGATTTTTGATATCACACACGAACTTTGAGATACATGGAAGTTACGAATACGAGCATTTCTGAGGCATATTATTGGGCACTTTTTGGGGCGTTTCAATATCTCCCCCTTGGGAACATTCGTCCCCGAATGTCAAAGAAGCATACATAAAAATGTAATCATGAAGGAATCAGACCTAACAAGAATGCAAAATTGCACTTAAATACCACTTTCAAAAATCTCAACATAAGTATCAATATCAAGATGAACTTGTCAACATAAACACGAATACATGAAAATGACATAAGGGTTGAGACATAAGACTTTGGAACTTAGAATTAGTACCTTAGGCTTGAGTAGAATGGAAGAGATAGGGATATCACTTTTGCATGTCTACCTCGGCTTCCTATGTGACACTTTCAACTTGTTGGTTTCTCCAAAGATCCTTGATGGAAGCAACATCCTTGTTCCTCAACCTCATTACTTATCTATCCAAAATTTCTACCGGAACTTCTTCATAAGTCAAATTCTCTTTAACAACATCCACAACATCAAGAGGCACAATATCACTAGGGTTACCCACGCATTTCCTCAACATAGACACGTGGAAAATCGGATGAACCATATTCATATCATTGGGAAACTCCAACTCATAGGCCACCCTACCAATCCTCCTCAGCACTCTATAAGGACCCACAAATCTTTGACTCAATTTACCCTTCTTACCAAAATGAACCATACCCTTCATGGGTGAAACCTTTAAATATACCCAATCGCCAACCTTAAATTCAAGCTCCTTTCTCCTCACATCGGCATATGACTTTTGTCTACTTTGGGTTGTTTTTAATGTTTCCCTTATTATCCTCACCTTCTACATTGCCTCCATAACCAAATATGGACGCAACAAAGTCATCTCCCCTACTTTAGACCATCCAACCGGGGATCTACAACGACTACCATAGAAAGCCTCAAAAGGAGCCATACCAATGCTAGACTGGTAGCTATTATTGTAAGCAAACTCAATGAGTGGAAGATGATCATCCCAACTACCCTTAAACTCCAAAACACAAGCTCTAAGCATATCCTCAAGAGTTTGGATAGTTCTTTCGGCTTGGCCATCCATTTTAGGGTGAAAGGCCGTACTAAGCTTTACCTTGGTACCAAGACCTCTTTAGAAGGACCTCTAAAAGTGAGAAGTGAATTGAGCACCATGATCCGATATGATAGACAAACCCCATGCAATCTAACCAATTCATGAATGTACAACTTAGCATAATCTTCAGCACCATAGGTAGTCTTAACTGGTAAGAAATGAGCCGACTTTGTCATTCTATCAACCACAACCCAAATGGAGTCAAAATGCTTTCTAGTCTTAAGCAACCAAACCATAAAATCCATGTTAATTTGCTCCCACTTTCAAGTCAGAATATCTATATCTTTGGCTAGGCCACCCGGCCTTTGATGCATGGCTTTCACTTGTTGGAAATTATGGCAACTAGACACAAACTTAGCAATGTCTCTCTTCATACCACCCCATCAAAACACTTCCCTCAAATCTCTATACATCTTGGTAGAACCGGGGTGAATAGAATAGGAAGAATTATGAGCCTCATCTAAAATTTTCTTTATAAAATCATCAAAAGGCACACACAATCTACCTTTGGTACCTAAGGGCACCATCTCCCCCTTGGGAGAAAATCTCCACCTTGCCATCTCTCACTAAGGCCTTCAATTCTAACAAAGTGGGGTCAAGATCTTATTTTGCCTTCACCTCCTCAATCAATGAAGATTTTGAGCAATCAACAACCATAATACCACCATTATCAACCTCCTCTTACCTAACTCTCAATATAGCCAAGCAATAAACCTCCCTAACCACTTCTTTGCCACCATCATCAATATGTGCTAGGCTACCCATAGACACCCTACTTAAGGTATCGGCTACAATATTAGCCTTACTAGGGTGATATTGCACATTCATATCATAATCCTTAAAAAGCTCTAACCACCTTCTTTGTCTTATGTTGAGGTCTTTTGGGTGAACACATATTGGAGACTCTTATGATTGGTAAACACATCAACATTTACACCATACAAGTAATAACGCCAAATTTTCAAAGCAAATACCACGGCGGCCAACTCAATATCATGGTTAGGATAATTCTTTTCATGCACCTTCAGTTGTCTAGAGGAATAAGCTATCACTTTACCATTTTGCATCAAACACAACCCAAACCAACCCATGAGACATCGTAATACATAACAAACATTTCCAACCTTTCAGATAGAGACACGATTGGAGCGGAGACAAGCTTATCCTTCAAAGTTTGGAAACTCTTTTCACACTCATCGGTTAACACAAACTTTGCCTTCTTTTGGGTCAACTTAGTCATGGGAGAAGCAATAGAGGAGAATCCATTCACAATCCTCCTATAATAACCTGATAAGCCCAAGAAACTTCTAATATACAATAGAGTCAAAGGTCTAGGCCAATTTCTAATTACTTTCATCTTCTTAGGATCTACCTTGATACCATCACCCGAAGCCACATGACATAGAAAGGCATCCTCTTTCAACCAAAACTCACATTTTTCATATTTGGCATACAACTTATCCTCCCTCAAGATTTGCAACACCACCTTTAAGTGATCCACATGCTCCTCCTCACTATAGGAATAGATCAAGACATCATCTATAAATACCACTACAAACAAATCATGGTAGGGTTTGAAGACTCTATTCATAAGATCCATGAAGAAAGTCGGTGCATTAGTCGAAACAAAGTACATAACCACAAACTCATAGTGCTTATACCTAGTCCGGAAGGCCGTCTTGGGAATGTCACAATCCCTCACTTTCACTTGGTGATACCTGGACCAAAGATCAATCTTAGAGAAGTGACTAGCCACTTGAAGTTGGTCAAAAAGATCACCAATCCTTGCTAGAGGGTACTTATTCTTGATGGTGACTCTATTAACTTGTCGGTAATCAATACACATTCTAAAAGAACCATTCTTCTTCTTTACAAACAACACTAGTGCACCCCAAAGTGATTAGCTAGGCCTAATAAAATCCTTCTCCAACAAGTCCTTTAATTATGCTTTCAACTCCTTTAACTCCGCCGAGGCCATTAAATAAGGGGAAATAGAAATGGGTTGAGTATCAAGTAGGAGGTCTATGTCAAAATCTTTTCCCTTTCGGAAGGAACACTGGGAAGCTCATTAGGAAAGACATCAAGGAACTCATTCATCATCGAGACCGACTCTATTGGAAGGACTTTGGACTCAATATCCTTAACCCTCATAAGATGATAGAGACATCCCTTAGAAATCAACTTTTGGGCTTTAATGTAAGAGATAAACCTATCCTTGGCCACCACATCATGACTCTCCCACTTAAGGACGGGTTCATTAGGGAACTGAAATTTGACCCTATGGGTTTTACAATCAATAGAGGCATAATATATATGCAACCAATCCATCCCAAGAATGACATCAAAGTCCACCACATCCAACTTAACAAAATAACAAGGTAAAATGTTATGCAAAATGAAAACGGGATAATTTCTTAGACCCTTCTAGCAACAATGGATGCACCAACGGGAGTAGGCACCTCATATAACTCACACAACAATTCGAGTTTTATATGAAATACTTTGACAACAAAAGGATTAACAAAAGAAAGTGTGGTACCCGGGTCTATGAATGCATACACATCAAAATCAACGACTTTTATCATACTGGTGACGACATTGGGCACCTCATCTACCCCTTTTCTCCCATGAAGAGCATAGACCTGATTATGCCTTAGGGCACCACCTTGTTGAGATCCTCTTCCCCTAAGAATCGCATTTGGCCCTCGGCCTTGTGGACAGCCATCTCTACCCTTGTTTGGATTACGTGGACAATCAATCATCTTGTGACCCACTTCTCCACAACCATAGCAAGCCTTGGTGTTCTTCAAACATAGGCCATCATGGCCTCTACCACATCTTGGGCACATAGCATTAAGCACCACACCACCTTGGACCCTTGGTTTATCATTAGAAAGCCTCATACTAGGACTATTGGAAGACCCCTTGCCTTGATGAAACCGGCCACCCTTGGGACCTTGGAACCTATCTTCGAAATGGGCCATCTTGGCCTCATTCCCCTTCTCTTTCTCACCTTTTCCCCCTCTAGTTGTTTGGCATAAGTCATGAGGCGGGACAAATCCATATCATTAATCAACATGGCAGCACGACACTCCTCATTCACCAAATCGGATACACCCATCATAAATTTGTTCATTCTAGATCTTGGCTCGGCCACCAATTATGGAGCATATTTGGAGAGTTAGTTGAACTTGAGGGCATACTCCCTCACACTCATGGACCCTTGCTTCAAATTCATGAACTCCATTATTTTGGCCTCCCTTAGCTCAAGAGGGAAGAACTAATTGGGAAATGCTTCCTTAAACTCCTCCCAAAGGATCACATTGTTGTTCCCCTTCTCTTCCTTCCATTGAGTAAACCATATTTAGGCCACCCCTTTGAGTTGGTAGGCTGCCAACTTCGCTTTCTCCTTCGATCTAGCACCCATAATAGACAACAATTTGTACACCTCATAAATAAATTCTTGACGGTCCTCATCCACTTCAGACCTATGGAAATTCGATAGGTTCATCCTCATGAAAGTAGGAGCATGAGGGGCTTGGGCCCCTTGGTTGATTTGATTTGTCATAGCTTGAGCTAACATGGCAATAGAATCCCAGAACTCTTCATGAACCAGTTGTTCCTCAGGTGTACAAGCTCTTCTTCCTCTTGGGATAGGCATGATCTAGCATAGCAAAGAACATTTGTTACAGGAAAGCCTTTCCTTAACTTCTATAGCATGATATAGATCAAGAAAAAGGGAAATATTTCCTAAAATTCCTCATAGACTCTTTCTTACTCATAGTTGCGGTGCACTTCACAACCATGAATACGACTCTAACCAACGCGGTGTGTTGGATGCCGAGGTCCATTAACAACCTAGTGCTTTGATACCAAGTTTTTCACGACCCAAGCCTAGGGCCTAGACGTGACACGGCTAATGGGAACCCAAAGGGGTCCCAAACAAGCCTCTTAGCATATCATTTACACATCCTTGGTTACGGAAGCAATTAAAAAACAATTAGAGAATATAAACAAGGATAAAGGGACTAAGCAAATTCTTTAGATAACCATAAACCAACAAGAGTCAAGAATGTCGCATAATTACATTACTTGTCCAACAACACCTCTAACATAGATTGGACGGGGTTAAGACAACTTTCTGGGCTCACCCTTTTAGTATCAAAGTTCAATTTAAAGAAATAGCAATAGTAAGAGTGCAAAGCTAGTGTCCCCGAACTTGAGGACTCACCAATAGCTTATCTTCAAGATAACCAACTAGCCACAGGGAGGATGATCATGAGAGGCTCCGGTTCCTACATGGTAAGATCATGTAGGCATAGAGTATATGTTAGTACATTTAGATGTACTAAGTATGTAGGATGCAATGCAATAAGAGATAGGCAACATGGTCAAAATGCATATACATAAACAAGAAATAGTATATCAACAACATGACATGCATGATCAATGCTTGAAGTAAAACATGCTTATATAAAACATAATACATGTGAAAGAAGAGACCATCATCATAGACTAAGCAAAATAACACTTGGAATCCAAGGCATACTACACCCTTGGAAGGCGCTTGAGGTATCTACCCTCAATTGGTAGTACGAGCTTACCAATCCCCGACAAGGCAATTGAGGTATCTACATCTCAATTGGTAGTACGGGGTTACCACCCCGGATAAGGCGATTGAGGTATCTACCCCTCAATTAGTAGTACGGGCTTACCTCCCCCAGACAAGGCGATTGAGGTGTATACCTCTCAACGTGGTAGTACGGGCGTAGCACCCCCCGACAAGGCAATTGAGGCTTAGCAGCCCTCAACAAGGTGTGGTCAACTTGCAACACTATAGATAATTTTCAAGAAATCATCACATACAAACATTCCTTTCATCATCATAAAGTAGT
Organism: Solanum ossicruentum; assembly: GCA_025774065.1. Classification (NCBI taxonomy): domain Eukaryota; kingdom Viridiplantae; phylum Streptophyta; class Magnoliopsida; order Solanales; family Solanaceae; genus Solanum; species Solanum ossicruentum. The sequence continues at coordinate 17,089,511 of JAOTQR010000086.1, read as the reverse complement.
TTAACTCATAAGCCATGCAATACACCTTCAATAACTTATGAAGCCTTAACTGAACATTTTATCAAACACTTGGTGGGTGTGTAATGCTAGTTCAAAATGATGCAATTCAAAAGTGAAATCATGTGAGAAAACTTAATGTAAACCACCAACACTTGGTAATGCAAGATACATTGAAACCCTTCATCAAATCTCAAAGCAGATCACAGATTCATAGCTCAAAACATGCTTAAATAGTCACATTTTATGAAACCCCAACATAGTTCATAATCAATTCGTAATAAGAAATACCCATAGATAAATCAACTTGAAAACATGTTATTTGCATAAAAAGGAAAGTTGGGCACCATGGGTGAAAGGACCCAATAATTGAAACCCACGTACCTCAACTTTGGAGATTTTATTGATGAAGATTTGAATGAGAACTTGAAGCTTGAATGAATTCCTTGTGGTCCGGAATGAGTTTGGGACACTTGATTTTGGATGAAATATTTGACTAAGTGTTAGAGAAAGTTTTGGGGAATGTCTTGAATGATATGAGGTTGAGAAATGACTACGTATAAGTGTTTTTACTCATAGGAAGGCTTAGGCCCAAGACCCCAAGGCCTTGGACTGAACTGGAAAAACTATCAACAATAATACACAGGTCTGCGCCCTGACTGTGTCGCGCCAGGGGCACGGATCGATTCTGGATAAGAAATTTTTAGAAAATCAAATTTTGATACGGTTGCTCTAAAATCAGGGTTAGATCCATTCCCCACTCAATTTGTCCCCCTGATCAGTAATATGAAGCCAGATTTTTGATATCACGCACAGATTTTGAGATGTATAGAAAATACAAATATGGGCATTTCTGAGGCACATTTTCAGGCATTTTTTGGGGCATTTCAGTGACAAGGGCAATCTTCTACACTAAATGATACAGGGAAGCTACAAATAAAACTCAACTGGGTAAGCAAGCCATACACAAAACTCCAATGCACTCCTTTACCACCAAAACAAATATAAAATTAATACCAAATGATCCACTACTAAAAATAATCAACCACGAAACTAAGGCATATATACGCAAATCTAGGTAAGGAAATCACCAAAATCACAAGATAAGATTAACAAGTTAGGTGAGCATTGATGGGAGTGTGGTCCCGAACATCCACACAACACAAATAAGGAAGCTCCTAGAAATACTTTTACACAAATATGATCAATACCTAGAGCTTCACCTTCCATCTAGACTGCAAAAGCATAGGTAGAATCCTAACCAACCTCATCCTAGATATTCTAACTACCTCTAGCAATATTCTGAGTATCATCTCCATTGGATATAATGTGAACCCAAGAGACTAACCTAGTTGAACAAATTGTCCAATGGTCCCATGTTTGGGACACTTTCTAGATCGATGTCCCATCTCTTTAGATATACGATAAGGTCCAACAATTCTAGTTTGGGGAGTATACCTCAATACAAGACAAGCGTAGGAGATAATCTTATAATGCCTAAAGGATCAACCTTTACTTGGAATACTCAAGACTAATGATCAAGATTATCTCAATCAAAACAATTCGGGGCAGAAAGCATGTAATACCGCAGCCATGGTAGGTAGAAAGTGTGTCTGAACCACTCAAACTCTGGCCCAAGCTAGAACCACTCTGACTTGAGGCGACTAATGTTGTATCCCTCTTTCTGTGACCTATAATATAAGGAGGGTCACCCTGGATGGACACACCCTGTTGAAATTTCCAGTAGGATCCATCATGAGATTTTATACCCCTAAAACTTATGAACCATCTCTAACACCCTGGGGACCACCCCTAGTTTACTATATCGAGGCCCTAAATTCGTTTAACCTATCATTAAGATTAAGGAGAAGATCTAGCTACGATCAAAAGGATCCCATGACTTAAATATCCATGATACAAACCCTAGAAACTCAAACCTTAACTCTATTTGCTGTGAGCACCATAACTTATCTCAAGACCTCCTGATACTGCTATCGTAGGGCTGCTAGTCGAGGAGGAAGAGGAACATCACCAATTTGATAACTATTATAGAAAGAATTAAGACATTCTTTCTCCACGTCCCTCACATGACCCACAACCCTAGGAAAAACAAGCCCTACTACTACCAAGTGCTCCGATGCCAAACAAAGTAGTAAGGTTAATCCTCTGATAAACCCCTTACTCATATCCTTCTTTATGGGAAAGAAAGTGGGAGTACGCTCAGCCCAGTCAAGAAATCTAACCAAATAGTTTGAAATAAATGATAAAATATACTAAGGAACCTTCAATCCATCTCTAGTCTAAGAACCACTTGCCGTAGCTCTAGTCGAATGTGTTGATGTCTCTAACGAATCTATTAGCAATATCGTCCTATCCATTTAAAAGAGAGTGAATTCCAAAGAAGGGTTGTTTTAGAAGTTATTCAAAGTGAAAACACACGATAAGGGATGAAGAACTTATATTTCCAAAAAATGCCCCTATACTACTCGAAGATAGGATACAAACGTCTTTATATTGATCCCTAGGACTCTTCTAGGCATTGCTCTTATCCCAATGATATTGGTCACCCTAAAGCTCTAATACCAATGTGTTTCAATCGGACCCCTTAGGGAATGATGACACTTACCCCAACCCACCTATAAGTAAGCCCAACCCATAGCCTAAAACCATAGGTAATAAACTACTCCACAGAAGCCATCAAAGCAAAGCAAAAACCTAACCAATCCAATGTATGTCATCCTAGTATCGAAATAAGGCACACAAGCTAGAAAGTCAAGGCACTACTTTTATAGAAATAAAGGCTGAGAGAACTAACTTAGGGTCTAACCACTCCTCAAAGAAGATCTTGAGCCTACTAATACATAATAACTACACTCCAATAAGATAGGACAATTAGACAACTAAGCATACACCTTAGAATTATCAATAGCCCATAATCAAACAAGGGGAGAAATGTCTCTTGGATCTATGCCTTACCCCAAAACCACAAGCTCCAACCCAGAATTAAGCAGAGACAAGTCAAACCTAGGGCTATGACAAGCCACCAAAGTCTCAAGTATTAGCTAAAAAAGCGCACTACCATAATTAAGCCTTATCGATGGCCATAAATAGCTATACTAGCAACAAAGTTCATAAGAAAGCAACTAAGGCTCAAACATAGTCTATGGCCACCCATATATCTCCTAAAAGGATATTTCACTCCAAATCATCATACACCGTAACTTCAAGCATAAACTAAGGTCTTTAAGGAATTATACTAGTCTAAGGTTTGGACAAAATCATGAGAAATAGAATAGAATGAAAAGTAATGAAATACTAGGCAAACAACCTAAATTAACATGATCTTTATAATAATCATTATCAAGAAGAGCCTAGTCAATGATAAAGACCGCTGTCTATCTCAAAGCTGATCATGTACACTCGCAATCTACTTCATGATTACTATTCATGCCTGAATCACCTTTGGATGTTGTCATGCTATAAAAATATTGTATCATGACCCAAGCCTAGGGCCTAGACATAACACGGTGAATGGAGAACCCGAAGGGTCCCCAAGCAAGCCTTCTTAAGCTTGCACAACATATCCTTGGCTGCAAAATGTAAATAAAAAATAAACAGGTAACAAATAAATTTACGGGAAACGGGATTGATGCTATGCGCATGTTATAAAGAAGAGGACTAACATGAACCACATAGCAAATAAAGTCTAAGGGATGAATAGGTAAGACTCACATTGTGGGGGCAATAGGGACTTAGGACTTCCATCACCTCTTCAACAAATAACAACACATGGAGGGGAGCATGAGACTAAGAGAATTCATCCATAAATTCATAAACATAAAGAGTCAAGCTTATGCGTACATAGCATAATCATATCCAACAACACCTCTAATCATGAATAGAGCGGGGGCCAATACATCTCTCGAGCTTACACTCAAAAGATATTATCCAAAAATAGATAAGTCTAAATAAAGGCATGGAAGTAAATCGATACTTTCCCCACTAGTGGAGACTCACCAATAGCAAATCGTCACTCGAACCGTCTAGCCATATAGAGGAGGATGAAAAGGAGCTTCGAGTCCTAGATGGTTAGATCATGTAGGCAAAAGTATGTGTTAGTACTTAAAATGTACAAAGTATACGGGGTGCAAATGCAACAAGGAACATATCCCATAATTAAAACAATATGCATAATCATAAACAATGGATATAGGCTCAGTATGTCATGAGTGGAAGATGCTTGGTTGAGCATGCATGAAGAATCATCAAATTTCAAGACATCATAGACATAGTGGGAGGGGACCATAATTGACATATAAGACCAAGTGAGCTACTACTTTGAATCCCAATGTTAACTCCGCACTAGATAAGAAGCGGTCTACTTTACCAAGGTAGACCAAATGCTATCCTTACAACATGACCTTTTTGGAAAGTGCTACCCCCTTACGACATAGCCTTTTTGATGGGTTTCATATGATTTTCTTGCCTTATGGCATAACCTTTTCGCTAGGTTCAACAAACATCCTTACCTTACATAAACATAATCACACCTGTGGTGCCATATAGTTAAGGATAATGAGAGACTACCAAGGTCCTCTCGGTGCTATCTTACAATCCCATGGAATACTTAAAATATAATCATAGCCATAACATGTATAGTCTCATAATATAATATTATCATTCTTGGAGTAGCTCATCAAATATTACTTATTTCATCAAATTAAGGCTTGACATCATTCTTGTTATTCATATCATGCTTATGAGCTCATAACATACTTATTAACCCTCTTATTAGTCTCAGCATGCTTAACATACATATATTGCCACAAGGCATTCATTATTCGAGAAACTTGACATGCATTTTTATCAAATTCCTGGTAGGTACATGTTCATAAGCTTAAAATCATTCAAATCATTAGTAAGTACCATGAAAGGAGTAAAATAAGATCACTTGTTCATTATTCATAGGAATGCACCTAAGCATAGTAAAACTTCATTGGGGCATCATCAAACCCTTATATAAAATCATAGATTTCACACGATATTTCATACCATAATAATATATAAGAATAAACCATCATAACATACTTCATATTATCATCATATAAAGGGGATTCATAAAATCATCACATATTACCCTAACTTGAGAAATCAGAAAAGAGAAGAGGAATGATTGAGCTTATGGAGGGAAGGTCTCCACAATCAAACCCGCATACCTTGGTGATTTTAATTGAGGATAATAGGATTTGGTGATGAAGAAATTTGGAAGCTGAGCTTGACCTTCATGCTTAAGAGCTTTGGGAGTGTTTGGGAGAGCTTTTAGACTTAGAATTTTTGGGAAATGAACTGAAATGAAAGAGTAAAGGGTGTATGAGGCTGGGAAGGGGTTATTTGGGGGGTTAAACTGATATAGTATAAGCATAAAATATTGGAAAATGATAAAACTGTCCCTTATCAAATTCTGCTGAATAGGACTATAAGACCCCATTTACATGTCATGGTGCAACTTACGGGCTGTAAGTAAGGGGTTCGTATGATAACATTTTGGACCCTCAGAAACTTTTCTCTGATTCTCAACCTACGACAAGACATATGGCTCGTTAGTCATTGTTTAGGCCATTTGATAAACCGTATTCCCAACTTTAGAAATCATCAATTTCACCAAGTCTGACCTTTAACCCACAAGTACTAGTTACGATCTGTGGAACCACTTATGGTCCGGAGACCCCTCGTAAAAATTGACACTTAGAAAATTTCCAGAACTTATTTCTTGAACTTTTCATACTTCTCACAAGTGGGGCCTTACAATATTTCCCCTTTTTGGAACATTCATCCCTGAATGTTGCTAAGGCATGCTTTAAAGAACTGAATACATGCATAATATGCCAAATGCAACATATGCACCATGAAAATCTTTAAATCGTGCTTCAAATAATATTTACAATGCAACCTTAAAATCACACAACCATGCGTAGATGACATGAAAAATGACATGCAAGGAAAGAAGGTTCTTAATTGGGATAAGTCATAGTACCTCAAGCTTGATTAGAATGGAAGAGATAGGGGTATCTCCTTTTCATATCTACTTCGGCTTCCCAAGAGACAATTTCAACTTGTTTATTCCTCCAAAGGACCTTGACAGAGGCACGACTTTGTTCCTCAACCACTTCACTTGGCTATCCAATATTTCTACCGGAACTTCTTTGTATGCCAAGTTCTCTTCAGCATTCACCACTCCTAAGGGCACAACAGATTTAGGGTCTCCAATACACTTCCTCAACATGGAGACATGGAAAATTGGATGAACCAAACTCATTTCTGTGGGCAACTCTAATTCATATGCAACTTTACCAACACGTCTCAAGATCTGGTAGGGCCTTGCATATCTATGGCTTAATTTCCCTTTCTACCAAAATGAACCACACCCTTCATTGGCAAAACCTTCAAATTCACCCAATCATCAACTTCAAACTCAAGGTCTCTCCTCTTAGTGTCGGCATAGGACTTTTGCAGACGTTGAGCCGCGTTCAATCTCTCCCTTATCATCCTCACCTTTCCTAATGCTTCTATAACTAGATTCAGACCCAACAAAGCCATTTTCCTACTTTAAACCAACCAACTGGGGATCTACAATGCCTATAATAAAAAGCTTTAAAAGAAGCCATTCCGATGCTAGAGTGATAGCTATTGTTGTAAGAAAAATTGATGAGTGGAAGATATTCATCCCAATCACCCTTAAATGCCAAGCCACAAGCCTCAAGAATATACTCAAGAGTTTGAATGCTTCTCTCTGCTTGGCCATCCGCTTGAGGATGGAAGGATGTACTAAGTTTAACCTTAGTGCCAAGGCCTTTCTAGAAAGACCTCTAAAAAAAGAAATGTGAATTGAGCACCACAATCTGAGATAATAGCCAATGGAACCCTATGTAGCCTCACCAACTCAAGAAGTTAGTCTTCGGTACCATAGGTTGTCTTAACGGGTAGAGAGGGAGCCGATTTTGTCATTCTATCAACAATAACCCTTATGGAGTCAAAATACCTCCTAGTCTTTGGAGAACTAATCACAAAATCCATGTTGATATCTTCCCACTTTCCAGTAGGAATCTCAATGACTTGTGCTAGGCCACTCAGCCTTTGATGTTTGACCTTGACTTGTTGGCAATTACGGCAATAGTCTACAAATGTGGCAATATCCTTTTTCATACCACCCTACCAATACACTCTCCTCAAATCTTTACACATCTTGGTGGAACCAGAGTGAATAGAATAGGATGAATTATGTGACTCTTTCAAGATTAAAACTCTCAACTCATCAACATCGGGCACACATATCCTACCTTTGTACCTAAGAACACCTTCTCCCCCTTGGGAGAAAACCTCTAACTTTCCATCTTTCACCAATGACTTCAACACTAAAGTGGGTGATGTCGCCCAAGGTACACCTCCTTTTTGAAGGCTAAAATGGTCATTATCAAGATATATAACCTAACCAAGGTTAGGGTCGAACCCACATGGAAGATGATAGACTTAGAAGAAGTTAAAGCAATTCAGGTAGATTCACCTACTTATCTCCCCAAAAGGGCGGGGGATTTTGTAACAACTGTGAAAAGTAATCTTAAACTAAGAGAAGCGTAAAATCAATATGAAAAGTAACTAGGGTATTGTGTTCCCCTGTATTCCCTAACTCGGTATTACCAGATACTTGAATTCCTTTTCAGTGTGTAGCATGAAGAATGGTAAGTTAAGTTTACCAAACCCTTTTGATTCAGGCGAGAAGCAAATTTCACTATGTGATTTGGTTTATCCTTGCTGTGTGATATTACTAACCCTTACCTATTGTTCTAGTACAACCTCCCATTGGCCTAGTTTGGTTAATTAGACGAGAAACATAAATCGAATCCTGTTAACTAATCTATTTACCTTGTCATTACTACGTTGATCCAATTAGTAACACTAGGTGAGTTCTAACATTGGCCACTATTAAAAAACATTCAAACTGAAGAGAATAACTTAATACATGCATGGACAATTTTTAAGAATTACGAATTATCCAGTTTTTACCTTGTTAGTTCTTCATGGTTCCCACAACCTTAGTTGTAGATTTAGTTACTCATGATCATTGTAGATGCAAGAATCATGAATTTGAATAACAAAATTGAGCACTTACACAAGAGAATTAAGCATGATTAATCCAAGCTCTTCACAAGAATCACAAGATTGAATTAAAAGTATAAAATAATGTTTCACAAGTGTTTCTCTCATGCTCTCTACTATTCTCTACTATTCTGTAACGTTCTCAGTGAAAAATAACCTAAAAAACTTATTTATAGTCTTTAAAATACAAATCAAAATAAAATAGGAGAACTGGTTCGACAGGCTCTATGGGCCATATAATGTTTTATGGCCTATAGTCGGGGCTTCATGGATTTCATTCAAATTTTGGGGTTGACTTATATGATACCTATCCATGAGCTGTATAAAGTTCTATGGCCCATAAAGGGTTTCTTTTGCTAACTTTTCAACAGCTCCCCACTTTTTGATCCTCAAGGCACGACACCAAGTCTACGGCTCGTCTGCATGTTCGAAGACTTAACTTCAAAACATCACCATTCACTGGAATTTTCTACAAAACCAAATCTATGGCGCATGGAATTCTCCACAGTCCATAAAAGGTCTCATGAAACCTCAACTTCTGCAAAATCTGCACACTTAGCCTAAAATTTGTGCGACTCTTGTAATCTTGCAAAACAAACATAAAAACAAATCAAATTTACTAACTTTGCTTTGAGAACACACAACATTCTAAGTTTTAAAGCATAAAATATGTTTTTGACAGTTCATCAACACCCTCAACTTAAATTTGTTACTTGTCCTCAAGCGACAGACTCAATCTACATAGGCAATTTAGTAAGACACATACCTCAATCTATTTGACATACATCACATCGACCTCAAGTATAGATACCCATATCACATTAGAAAGACATAGGATAACTATCAAAAAAACCATCATAGATCAACATATGTGATAGCACAACTATGACAAGCAAGGCAATTATCAATAAGTAATAACACCAAGTTAGTCCAGTGTCAACAATGCAATACAAGTGCCCTTACAGAAAGAAGTCCCATATCCCTCTCATGATGATATTTTTAGATTCAATTCTTGGGAACTATGAATAATTACTCACTCTCACAAAAGACATTCAAATACCATGCTAAATACCATATGCTTGCCCTTATACTTATGACTATGACCTTTGACTACTTGGACTAGGATCAGTTTAGGACTTTATTGGCTTATAACGTAGGCTCATGGGGCTTTGGTATGATGTTTTGGAACATAAAGACTAAAGGCCCTTCCTGACACTGTGTTTTCCTACTCCTTTTCCCTTTGAGCACTGTTATTTTTCACCTCATTCTCTTTTTCTCCTATTTCAAGCTTTTCTCGGTGTATTATTCTTCTTTTCAGGTCTTTGCCTTTTATTTTCACATCATTTTTCTTTTTAGCTCATTGTTTAGGCATCACTCATTTTTCTTGTACTCAACACACATTTTTATCCCTTTTTTCATGTATCACCATTTTCCCCCTCATTTCGCGTTTACTTATTACCAACCACCCTCAACTTAGGCTTTTGGCCTGAGTCGAGGTGCAAAATATCTAACTTAGGAACTAGGGCCACTTTTGGTAGCCACTTTAAACTTAAACTTTTTGCCTCAGCAAAGGTGCACAATGTTCAAGGAAGGAATAGGGCCAATTTTAGGATTTTACATTCAATAAGGCTAGGTATCTAGGTGTTTACAAAGAAAAAGGTACATGTAAGTCTCAAACATTAGGATCAAGGGATATTTCACACATTTGGTTGGTCATTTAGCCTAAGATCCTTTCTTTACCAACTAACCTACAATCTAAGTTAGAGTAACAGGGCAATTTCTGAATTGAAACACAATATATGAATTTAGCAAAGAAAGCTCACACTCACATGACACTGATTACACTATCAACAAAGACTCTTAGATCATGCTTTTCTTCTCAATTCATCCTCACATATCAGAACAAACACTATCATCAATCAAACATGCATGATTGCTATTAGGACTAACTAACAAAATTTTGATGGGTATCATTTTTCAAACAAAAACACAAAAACAAACATATGCCATAGATATTAGTACTATATGCTACCAATACTACAAACACATCATAAACATGCCGGTTTAACAGAAATTTAATATCCATGGGGAAAAAGAACACAGGCAAGAAAACCTCTAGGATTCAAAATTTGGATAGTTATAGGCCAAGGTTACGCAAACTTCTCTGAGGCCTATAACTACCCACACTCTATCAAAAAAGAGTTGCCTTGTCCTCAATGTACAAAAATGGAGTATAAAGCATAGGGATCAAAAAGAACATACCTAGGTGCCTAAGCGCCAGTCTTTTACTGAGTCTGGCCACCCTCAACTTGCCTGGTGGCCTTCTCAGTGGTAAAAGCATGTTCGAAGGGGCCAACTCCCCTCACCCTCTCTCACTCTCGAGCCTGCCTCATCTCCTCATATTGTCTCGATTGTATCTTGGCAGGCTTAAGTCCTTGATCATGTGGTAACCCTGCCTATAGCCTCACTAAATTTGGAATCATCACCAGTGTGGTGCTTCTTCACGTAGGAAGTTTGTGATGGTTCTTAGGAGAAAACAAGTGCACCACTAGCACCAGAGGCTCAGTCTATGGGAATACCACCGGTGTGGCCAAAGTTGCTATCATGTCAGCCTGGAGCAGCTGGATCTCCTTCTGAATGACCATCATATCTGCTGACCGTGCTGTGCTAGGTTTTGCTGGACTCGCATCTCAAAAGCATCCATGCAGGCATCCATGGATGTAGGTCTGTCTTGGATAATAGCAACCATGAATGCCTGCATGTGTCCCTCGGACTATAGAAACGCCTGGTAGACCAAGGGCCTAATCTCCTAAGGTAATTGAGTCAATTAGGACTCAGTGTGAGCCATACTCTATGCCATGGCCTGAATGGACACTGCTGACATATAAACCATGCCAATGGGTGATGTCGGTGTAGGAACGGCCTGTGGGGCAGAACTAGTAGTACTGGGCCCCCTGTCCACATCAGTCTCACTTTGTGGGGGCCTCTACTCAATAGTAGTAGTAGTAATGGTGGTAGATGGAGTCTCAGGTGGTGGCTCCATCGCAAACATCTGTGGCATCTGTGTGGGCTGGTACAATGCTCACTGGAAGGTCACCGGATTATCCTCAACCTTGATCTGGCTGGCATCTAAAGTATGTTGGACTTCAATCAGTGAGTCCAGATGATGTAGAATATCCACCCCCGACTCTATACAGACTCTATAGATCAAGCAAGGAAAGGCGATGGAGGTAGACCTCTTCATGGCCACCTCGTGAATTTGCTTGAAGAACCCCTCATGTGCTTCATATTGCTCCATAATCATAATTTCCATATATCTCAAAATTTGTGCGTGATTTCAAAAATCTGACTTCATATTTTTAATCGAAGGGTAAAATTGAGTGGGAAATAGGTATAACCCAGACTTTAGAAGACCCATAGCGAAAAATAATTTTTGCTAATTTTTGAATTTCCCGTGTCTGTCCGTGCCTAGGCTGCGATGTGTTTGGGGCGCGAACTAGTGTAAGTTGGCCTACGCATTGGGTCTGCATTGCGCCAGGGATGCGACCAGTATAAGTTTTCTGTTAGTTTTCTTACTTCGTCTAAGGGCATTGGGATAATAGCCCTGTGCCTATTTAAACATGAAATCTTCCGTACTTAGCTATTTTTCAACTCTTATAACTCATAAAACCGTCTCCCAAACCTCTCCAAAAATATCAAATCTCTCATTTAAGTTCAAGGATTTCAAGCTCCAATTTGGAACTCAAGAACCCATCTCAAGCTTCAAGTCTCCTTCAAGTTCATTTCAAGAAATTTAAGGTTTGAGGTATGTGGGTCTTCATCAGTGAGTCCTATTACCCATAGAGCCTAACCTTCTCTTTTTATAAAAATTGCATGATTTTAAGTTGTATTACATATGAATATCTTTTATTATGAAATATGAACATAAATTATGTTGCAGTTTTATCAAGTATTTATTGATTATGCATGAATATCTATTTCAAGCTTATTCCATGAATTAATTTTGTTTATTGAGATTATGCATGATTTGAGCTATGAAACAATGAACTATTATGAGCTTTTGAGATGGATTTCAAGATACCCTAAATGAGGGGTTTTACTACATTATTGGTTGGTTAATTTGTATTGAGTTTACTCTTCTTGTTTTACTCTTTAGTTGCATGATTTTGGACAAGTATCATGAACCCACCATGTGTTTGATAAAACTACATGACAAAAAATTCTCAAGTTGTTGATGAACTATTACATAATTAACAAGTGATTTCATGATAATTAATGGCTTTCAAGCATATATTGAACTATGAAAAGTATCTGTGATTTTACAAGTATCAAGTGGAGCTCCATTTCAAGATTTTAACCTCTTGTGAGTCATTCATGTCAAGGCAAGGGATTATTTATGATTATTATTTACTCTCATGTTCAAGTTAGGCTCACTAGTAGAGGTCAAGCATGTTTATGAGTTACTTATGTCATGTAATCATGTCTCTTACAAGTTACTCATGATATTATTAAAGTATGATTATTTTAAGAATTCTGTGGGATTTAACTTAGTAGCGATTGAGGCTTAAGATGGGGGCTCTACTCAAGGAGTCTTGTAATGACCTTACTATTAAATAATGTACTCACTTTCAAAAAGGTATTCCCTCATGATAAAATCAACCCCTACTTCACAACTCTTTGACTTGAGTTTGTGTTGTTAGAGAAATTGGTTTTCTTGAATCATAGAAAGGAATGAGGCAGTGGTTCGTTTTAGTGAAATTTACTTATTTTTATACAATTGTACATGTTAAACAAGCCTCAAAATAAATAAGGAGTGAAAAATGGAAAATTTGGGCAGCCATCTTATTGGACAATTTTCTTTTAACTTGTTTTTAACACAAAATATATTTTCCCCAAAGTAAGTCAGTTTCAAGACCATATAAAACCTTATAAACTCTCTCATAATGTTATATTTGAAAAAACACACGAAATAAATCAGTTCCTTAGAGCAAAGTTAAGAAACCCCCACCCTTTGGTAAGTGGTTGAATTGTGCTTTTAAATTGCATAGTATGTAGTAATTGTGGAATATCTCATTGTATATAGCTGTGTTTTTTAGTGCATAAATATTTTTTGAAAAGGTAATTCACATACCTACAACTTTTATAGCTATGTAAAATCTGAATCTATTTGTATTATATCGAAAAACGGTGCGAAACACAGTGAAAGTTCTAGCCAGTTTTTTGTCTGAGAAGCCTTCTATGTAATATTGTTAGTATTTTATTCTTATCTTGATGTGTGAGCTATAATTTGTAATGATTCTCAGTCTTTTACAACCCCAAGACATGTATCTGCAACTGTTATGTTTATGTTGGGACCTAATTTGGTAGTTATGGATTCAAAACAGTGGACGCAAGTTACGACAAGTTCTGTCCAGAGTTTTGACATAGAAATCCCTGGGGGTCTGTTGTTAGTGTTTGAATTATTTGTACCAATGGGTATTTTGAAGTTATTCTTGATTGTTTGAAATCTATATTTATATACCTACAGTTTTTATGCAGACTAGAAAGCCTAGTTTTTTCATTTACCAATTCAAAATCTAGTTACGTTGCAAGGCAGTAAAGCTGCTAAGAAGAGTGTGATTTGCAGAAATAGGACTTAGTTTTGGTATTTATCTTGTTAGTTTCTACCTGTTGAAAGTGTTGAATATTAAATGAGCATGTAAATGAGTATTCAGGTTCTCACACTCTTGTACAATCTTAAGGAAATTGATTGAAGAAATGGATGTCGTATTGATCCACAACTTGAACTCGGTAGAGTCGGTTGCGTGCTAAAAGGTTCAGGTTCGTGTAAAGACTTATTCTTGTACTTTTGTTACCTGCTAGCATATTTGAATGTTATCTTGGTATCTCAACTATGTCCTTGTCATTTTATCTGGTTGTGTTGATATATTTTGGGACTTGCAAGGAGCTTGCTTAATTCACCCACTTGTATGAATTGCCTGATCACTTGACATCCTTGTGGATTTTCTCCTTCTTATGGTTATGACTTTGTCATTATTGGTATGCCTTTTGTTTTGACCAATTGCCATCTTGATTGTGGAATTTTGGTTCGTTCTAAGTATGGAAGCAATCCATTTTATGCACGAACTAGAAAGCCACTCTTAATATGGTTCTTGGTTCTCTTGATAATTGGATTTTTCACCCTTCTTGGATCTTTGTTGATACTTGATTATGTTTGGTGTGACGGATGACTTACATACTGGGGAAAAACTTTTCACTTGAATTTTTTGTAGAAATTGTTCGAGGAACTCTTGATACTTAGATCTTTAAGTATCCTACTTGATACTATTGATATATTTGTTCACTAGGTCTATTTATTGTATTCCAATTGTGTTGTCCTTTGAATTAAGAAGGGTAATTGACGGATTTAAGGTTTTTAGCTTCAACTTCATGCTTAGTGATAGTTGTTTCTATCGTAGGGAGTACCCGAGATGATGCTTGAGGATGACCATTGAAGATAATTTTGGGAGCTGTGCAGAAGATCACATTTGCATCTAGACATATATATTATAGTAGTTTTGGGACATGTGCATGATTTTCCTGTTGCATGTATGTATAAATTTGAAAGGCTAATGTAAAAATTATGGAATCGTGGTTTGTAACTTTAAGTTTTGGCTTGTTTGGTTAAATTTGAGCCGGCGAGCTTGTTTCTATATAAAAATACCAGTTATGTTAAGATAATTGTATGAAATGGAAACTAGTAAATTTTGTGTCCTTGTATTTTAACATTGGTAATACTTTTTAGCATGCTACAACATTATGAAAAATATATAAATATCTCTCAAAATAGTGGTTTATATTACTTGCAAGCTACTTACACACAAAACATAAACTAGAAATCTACTAAATGACCTTTAGAAAAAAAAACTTGTACCTTTAACCATTTTGAATTCATTATTTAATTATGATTAATATATCACGTATTAAATTCTTCATATGTTAGTAAGTGTTATGTAAGCCTAGAGCATATAGAAGTGACATCCTCTCGCGAGGGTTGCCACAGGTCCTTATATAAAGTCTTTAGTCTCTAAACTATGTGCCACCATAGGATTATGTGTTATACCCTTTCTATACTAGTGGATCCATCTAGTTCATGTTATCATGTTTGGTTTACCTTGGCAAGTAGACCATACTTCGCCGGGGGGTATCATGCCTGGTCACCTGTACCGAGGGGATGTCATGCTTTGGATTCCAAGTTGTAGATGCTTGGTCTATGGCGGTTGAGGTCTCTTCCCACATAAGTATGATATATTATGCAAGTTAAATGTTTTACAAACATGTTTTAGTATAGACATTGATCATGCATGTCATATTGGATTATATATCTATTGATTATGATTATGTATTTTGAATGTATTGGCTCATGTCTTTATTGCATTGTACCCCGCATAGTACATTCAAATGTACTAACGCATATTCTATGTCTACATTATATCACCATGTAGGGGCTAGAGCTCCTTTTCATCATTCTTTTCCAAGTGGCTAGTTCGGTACTTCGAAGAGAGCTTTGGTGAGTCCTCCATTCTGAGGACAATATCTATGTTACTCATGCTATGTTGAGACTTCTTTTATGTTGAACACTTGTTATCATGAGGTTAAACCCGAAAAGTATCTTTGCCCCCGCTCATTCTAAAGTAGACGTGTTGTTGGATACCAAATTTGATTATGCTTTTGAGCTCGACTCTTCTTATGTTTCTATGTTTATGAAAGACTTCCCTTAGCCCCTGTTCCCTTTTTAAACTTGACTTTGTTGATGTTTATTTTCATTTTCGCAACCAAGGATGTGTACAAGATATGCTAAGAGGCTTGTTTGAGATGTCTTCGGACTTTCCTTTCGCTGTGTCACGTCTAGGCCCTAGGCTTTGGTCGTGACAAGCTTGGTATCAGAGCAATAGGTTTTTAATGGTCCTCAGAAATCCAACACCGTGTTGATTAGTGTCTTATATATGGTTGTGAAGCGCGTCACAACTATGAAAGGAGACTCTGAGGTGTTTTAGGAAATGTTTCACTTCTTCATGATCTATATCGTGCTTTAGATGTAAAGATAAAACTTTCCCCTGAAACAAATTCTCTTTGCTCTTCGAGATCATGCTGCTACCAAAAGGAAGACTAAGGGGAGCCAGTGCACCTGAGGAGCAACTGACCCCTCCTGCTCCTCAAGCTCCTCAAGATGGAGGGATAGCCAAAGATGAGTTCTGAAATGCCATCACAATGTTGAACATGCTATGATCAACTAAAAGAACCAAGGGTCCCAAGATCCTCATGCTCCTACTCTGGCCTAAAGGGTGAGAGATTTCACAAGAATGAACCCTTCGGAGTTTCGTAGGTCCAAGGCAGAGAAAGATCCCCAAGAGTTCATCGATGAGGTGTATAAGGTGTTATCTATCATAGGGGTAAATTTGAAGGAGAAAGTAGAATTAATGGCCTACCAACTCAAGGGGATAGCCTAAATTTGGTTTACTTAATGGAAATAGGAGAGGAGGAATGATGATGTCATTCTTTAGGAAGAGTTCAAAGCCGCCTTCAGACTTTAGTGTAGACCTCCTTTCCCGATACACATTCCATTTCCATTCCCCTTTACCATATGGCCTCGGCAGAGTTGAAGGAGTTGAAGGATCAATTGAGGAATTTATTGGAGAAAGGCATCATTAGGCATAGGAAGTCACCTTTAGGGTGCATCGGTGTTGTTTGTAAAGAAAAAGGATGGTTCCCTTAGAATGTGTATTGTTTACCAACAACTCAATAGTCACTATAAAGAACAAGTACCCTCTACCAAGAATTGATGACCTTTTTGATCAATTACAAGGGGCTAGTCATTTTTCTAAGATTGATCTTCAATCCAGATACCACCAAGTGAAGGTGAGGGAGTGTGATACTCTTAGAATGACTTTTTGGACTAGGTATGGGCATTTTGAATTTGTGGTAATGTTTTTTGGCTTGAAGAATGCACTGACTATATTAATGGATTATGAATAGAGTCTTTAAACCCTACCTTGATATGTTTATGGTGGTCTTTATTGCTCATATATTGATTTACTCCCAGAGTGAGGAAGAACATGTGAATCACTTGAGGATGGTGTCATAAATCTTGAGGGATGAGAGGTTGTATGCTAAACATGAAAAGTGTAAATTTTGGTTGAAACATATTACTTTTCTAGGGCTATCGTGTTAGGTGATGGCATTAAGGTGGATCGTAAGAAAACGGAGGTGATAAGAAATTGGCCTAGGCCCTTGACTCCAATGGATATTAGGAGTTCTTGGGTTTGGCGAGTTAGTACCAGAGGTTTTTGAATGGTTTCTCTTCTATTGCTTTCCCTATGACAAAGTTGACCTAAAAAAAGGCAAACTTTGAAAGACAAGCTTATCTCTAAAGGGCTAGAAGGATTTGTGGTTTATTGTGATGTCGTAAGAATTGGTTTGGGGTGCATTTTGATGCAAAATTGCATGGTTATAACATATGCCTCTAGGTAACTTATGGTACATAAGAGAAATTATCTCACCCTTGATCTTGGCGGCCGTGGTGTTTGCTTTGAAATTTGGTTTCACTATTTTTATGGGTTTCATGTTGATGTGTTTATCGACCACAAGAGTCTCCAATATGTGTTCACAGAAAAAGATCTTAACTTGAGACAAAGAAGGTGGTTAGAAATCCTTAGGAATTATGACATGAGTGTGCACTATCATCCCGGCAAAGCTAATATTATGGCCATTGCTCTAAGTAGAGTGTCCATGGGTAATCTAGCTCATATTGATGTTGGTAACAATGAGGTGGCTAAAGAAGTTCATCGGTTAGCTAGGTTGGGGATTAGGTTGAATGAAATTGAAAATGGTGGTGTAGTGATTATTGATGGTTCCAAATATTTTTTGATAGAGGAAGTCAAGTCAAAGCAAGACCTTGACCCCACCTTGATAGAGTTGAAGGCCTTCATGAAGGGCGGTAAAGTAGAGGTTTTCTTCCAAGTGGGAGATGATGCCCTTCGGTACCAAGATAGGTTGTTTATGCCTAGTGTTGATGACTTGAGGGAGTTGATTTTGAAAGAGGCTCATAATTCATCCTATTCTATTCACCCTGGTTCCATAAAGATGTATATAGACTTGAGAGAGATTATTGGTGGGGTGGTATGAAGAGGGATATTGCAAACTTCTAGCCGGTTATCACAATTGTCAATAAGTGAAAGTCGAACATCAAAGGCCAGGTGGATTTTGTGGTTGGGTTGCCTAAGACTAGGAAATATTTTGATTCTATTTGGGTTATTGTGGATAGAATGACAAAGTCAGCTTACTTTCTACCGGTCAAAACAACCTGTGGTGCCGAAGATTATGCCAAGTTGTATATTCATGAGTTGGTTAGATTGCATAGGGTACCCTTGTCTATCATTTCAGATCGTGGTGCTCAATTCACTTCTCCTTTTTGGAGATCCTTCCAAAAGGGTCTTGGTTCCAAGGTCAAGCTTAGCACAACTTTTCATTCTCAAACGGATGGCCAAGCCAAAAGAACTATCCAAACTCTTGAGGATATGTTTAGAGCTTGTATTATTTAGTTTAAGGGTAGTTGGGATGAACATCTTCCACTCATTGCGTTTGCTTACAACAATAGCTACCGCTCTAGTATTGGCATGACTCCCTTTGAAGCTTTGTATGGTTCGCATTGTAGATCCCCAATTAGGTGGTTTGATGTGGGGGGAGATGGCCTTTTTAGTCCCGAATTTGGTTATGGAAGCTTTGGAGAACGTGAAGTTGATAAGGGAGAGGTTGAAGACATCCCAAAGTAGACAAAAGTCTTATTCCGATGTGAGGAGGATAGATTTTGAGTTTAAGGTTGGTGATTGGGTTTACTTGAAAGTCTCACCCATGAATGGTATGGTCCTATTTGGCAAGAAAGGGAAATTAAGCCCAAGGTTTGTCCGGCCTTTTAGAATTTTAAGGAGGGTTAGTAAGGTTGCTTTTGAATGGAGTTGCCTATGGAGATGAATATGGTTCATCCGGTCTTCCATGTGTCTATGTTGAGAAAGTGTGTGGGTGACCCAAGTGGTATAGTACCATTAGAGGTTGGTGTTGTGGAAGATAGCTTGACCTATGAGGAGGTCTCGGTGGAGATATCAGATAGACAAGAAGAAAGGTTGGGAAATAAAGATATAGCATCTGCCAAGGTCCTTTGGAGGAATCAACAAGTTGAAAGTGCCACATGGGAAGCCGAGGTGGATATGAAAAAGCGATATCCATACATCTTCTACTCTACTCAAAGGTAATGATTAGGAGCGAGAATCAATCTAATGGCTCTTGCAGTATTGAAAAAGCTTGGGCTTGGCCTCCTACCTCGATAAGAATGCGATTGCTTATGGTGGATCGAACCATTAAAAAGCCGGAGGGAATACTTCTTGATATGCTTGTTAAAGCAGATAAATTTATCTTTCCACGAACTTTGTGATCCTTGATTGTGAAGTTGATTTTGAGGTGCCCATAATTTTGGGAAGGCCACTTATGGCCATCGAGAGAGCCCTAATGGATATAGATTCAGGTCAACTTTGATTCAGGGTTAATGACGCAGAGGTCTTGTTTGACATCCGCCAATCATTGAAACACCTGAACGAGTTTAAGAGTGAACTGTGGTCCCTTGATGACTGCTTATAAAGAAAGATGACTAAGTCGAGCCACGACATTAAACAGGGTGCTTCTTGGGAGGCATCCCAAGCATCTTTGATAATTGTTTGTCTGTTGTAAGTGTTGTTTGGTTGTTGAGGTTTTAGGTAGTAGGGTGTTTGTTTGTTTTAAGTTAAAAGACATTGGTGCAGTTGTAATATTTTGAAGATTGTTTTGTTTTGAGACTTGGTTTGCAGGTGGAAATTGAAGAACTGAAGATATGAGAAAATGACACTTGGAGCAACCCCTATGAGCAGTCCTATAAGTCTTAGTAACCATTACGACTCGTAATCATGCCTCGTAGAGGGAAGCAGTGAGTATCAAAAGTTGGCACACACACTACGAGCCAATCTTACGATTCGTAGAGTCCCCTACGAGTCTTCAGTGGGGTTCGTAGTGCCTAGGTATAAATTCTAAGAGATCGAGACCTACTATTTTTAGCACACTCTACGACTCATAGTCATGGTCTTGTATCCCTGATCTGTAACTTTTTAAAAGGGCGACCCTATTTTATATAAAAGGGGTCAAAATAAAATTTGACCTCTATTTTCATTTTAAAAGCCCTAAAACCAATGAAAACCCCCATATAATTCCTCCCATTCACTATTCCAGTCAAAATCCCAGCTACCCATGTCATTTTCCGGCAAGTACTTTGGTGAGGACAACATTCTCTAGGGTTTCGGCACGATTTTCTGTCTATTTTGCATTGGCACAATTCTTCCATCATTTGGTACGCTTTGTGGTTACTTTTAAAGCACTATTATGGTGAGTTTCATTCTTTAGATGATGCTGTATTTAGTTTAATCATGAAGATTCATAACCATGTGGTGATACTTTGGTCTAGACATGAAAACTAGGGTTTAAGTGCTCTGAATTTATTGCTATGAGTTAAGCCTTGTTCGGAATTTTTATATGGATGATCATAGTTGTGAGAATATTGTCCCTTTAAATGCAGTGCTTAAGTGTTATCTGAACATTGGGAAAATTATCTTGGAATAGTAATTCCAAAAGTGTGGGTGTGTTTTAATATGCCACATCTTGTTAGCCTTAATTCAGATTGTATGAATTCTAATTGCGTCTCTA
Organism: Solanum ossicruentum; assembly: GCA_025774065.1. Taxonomy (NCBI): domain Eukaryota; kingdom Viridiplantae; phylum Streptophyta; class Magnoliopsida; order Solanales; family Solanaceae; genus Solanum; species Solanum ossicruentum. The sequence goes on along the minus strand of JAOTQR010000086.1, from coordinate 17,068,598 downwards.
CAGAATGTTATGTTGGTCGCTAGTGTGATTTTTGAAATTGCAATTGCTTTTGGTTTTGCTTGATGTGTTGTGGGCTTGACATTGATTTTTTGAGATAATGGTTGTGATAATTGTATTATGTTATAATGGGTTGAACTTTATGTCGACTGTGATGTGCTGATGCTTGTCAATGCTTAGTTGTGGTTTAAGGTTATTGTGGCTTGTGGAAGTGTTCTAGGCACTATATGTACCTTCTATTTTCGGCTACGAGGCCCCCCTACAACTCGTAGGTTCTCTTATGAGTTGTAGTGGCCCCTCATAACAGGCACCACTCACCTGTGGTTACTTCACATTTCTCATATAAGATCTACCTACGACTCATAGCACCTGCTACGACTCGTAGAAGGGGTCTCATAAGTCCTACTGGGGTTTCAAAAATGTCTTTGGAAAGAGGTACGAGGCCAGACTACGACTCGTAAGCCACCCTACGAGTCATAACCACACCTTGTACCTGATTTCAACTTGTATCTTTTTAGGAACCTTGGTACTAGAGGCTAGTGTACGACTTGTAGGATACCCTATGAGTCATACCTGCACCTCGTAGCTGCAGACCTGCAACTGTATCAGTGATTTTCTATTCTTAAGTATTTTTGTTTCTTGTTCTTTGTTATGTAATTTGTTTGATCAAACATGTTGATGTCACATGTATTATGTGGTTGTTTTGCAGATATCATGCCTCCAAAAGTCAAACGAGCAATCCAAACGTTCCAATAGAGATTGGTGGACGAATCTTTCGAGGCTGAGAGATCTGAAGGGTCTCTAGAAGTTCACAGGGTCAAAATAGCCCTCGTGGCTAATGTACCTCAGACCCGCGCATGCACAGGTCAAACACCCATGGAACTCAATAGTTCCTCCCAGTCTAAAGAGGGGGAACAAGAGGGTGATGGAGATGAGTCTAGGAGTAGCTTACCACAGATGACCCCCACATACTCAGGGTCAGAGTCAGAATTTGAGAGCACCTCCCAGACCCAGCAGGAAGAAGTCCAATCAAGCCCCCAACCGAATACTATTGGTGTGTCCCAGGGATGAAGGAGATATATGACTAGGGGTTAGAGCCCAAGGGACAGGGCAAATCAGTGCGATAATTTCATGAGGAGTCTAGGATGAATGACTCGAGATTAGATAAGGTTCTAGGTTTAGATGCGGAGATAGAAAGACATGAACTATGATGGACTACATAGCAGCTGGGCAAGTATGCCCCTTACATGGTCCATAAGTTTTATGTGGCTTATCTTGCTAACTCCATCAAGGATTGCACAAGAACAAGAAGCTGATTGAGCAGCCGAGGTTATGAGTGGTGCCAGTTCGAGGTTATAGAGTTCCTATTTCGAAGGAACTAAAGTATGATAGTCGCAATGACAAAATGAGGAGAGCGATGAGTGAAAAAGATGTTGGGGCCAAGACCGAGCTGCTACACCGGATAACCAGCCATATATGTGAGGTGGGGTTCAAGATGACTCCCGATAATGAAAGCCCACCTCTCTTTTCGAGCCAAGTTTTGGTGGTCCATTATCTGTTAGCATATCCGACAAACTTTCATGGATAATGTGATCACATTAGAGTGAGCTATGTTATTAGCCAACATTCTAGCAGGTTATGAGATAGATTGGGCCTGGATTATCTCTGAGCAGATTCACGAGTCCTCCATCCGGACAAACACCTTACTGTCGTTCCCTATTTTGATCCACTAATTATATAATGCAGTAGGTGTTCCTATAGACTCCCACGGGGTCTAACATATCGAGGCCACACACACTATTGATCCCAGCCTGATAAAGGCTGATGAGAACTCAATGGCCCTACCTCGTGCAGCTCCTTCGACTATCCTAGATCCATTTTTGATTGAGCCTCAGACTTAGGGTTTATTCCATCCCCTACTAGCACTGCTCCAGCCACTGCAGAGCCTACGCCAGCTGTTGAGATTGAGTCTACACCATCCTCCAATACTCCAGCACCAATAACATCCATATTGTAGGTTGGTTCTATTATCTCTACTGTTGCTTTTCAAGCACTATTGCACAGGGTGGCTATAGTTTAGTCCAGGCTACAGGCTTCAGCAACATAGGATAGACCTCAGGTCAGCCAGACCATACAGACTCAAAGGAGGGTGTAAAGGCATTCGCCCATGAGTTAGTTGATGAAAGAGTTAGAGTAGTAGATGCCCGTGTAAATGCTTTCGAGGCGAGAGTCTAACAGAGGCTTGAGGGTTCTAGGCCAGCTGAGACAAGCGTAGTGAAGGAGGAGCTAGACAAATTTAAGGCCGACTTATTATAGATGTTAGCAGTCCCTATTGCAGTCCCAGAGATGGCACCAGTGGGCGATGAGGTGTTTGACTGGTTAGCTGACCATCCACACATCCTTGGGAAGAAGACCCTTGAGCATGATGATCCAGAGCGAAGCCAAAAGAGGATGAGACTTGAGAAGGAGCGGATACCAGAGGTGGTGGTGTAGGAGTCGCTATTGATAGCGGCTATTCATAGAGATCAGGAGTAGCAGACCCCACATGGAGAAGGTAGCTTACATAGAGTTGCGGCCCAGGTTGCTGAGGAGGAGATGGTGACCCAGGACCTTGCCGACCAGACCAATACCGGTGCTTATGCACCATGATGTTTGATCCTTTTGACCTTAGTCCTTATCTTTTCTTTATGGATACTTTGTTCTTTTGTTGGACAATCTTTTTATTATGTTGGATGTTATTTTTACTTTTTTGGATATTGGTTTTTAATGTGTATATATCTATGTTTATATTTTTGTCATTTTTGTCTTAGTACGCGTTTTTTTTACTTTGAGGACAAAATATTCTATTTTGGTAGGGTGTGGGAAGTTGTGGATTAAGGTGAAGTCTGAGTAGCCTCAAGTCCATAACTTTCCCTATTTTTGATCCCAAGGCTTTCTTGCCGTGCTTTTTTTTCCTTGTGGATGTTTAATTCTCTGTTGAACCGGTATGTTTTAGGTAGTGTAGATAGTTTATAGATACATAGTAGTGTTATCTATTGGTATATACATATTCTTCAAATGCTTTTTAAATTTTGATAAAAACATTAGGTACCCTCAAAATTTTTGAGATTGTGGTTATTGATGCATTCATGCATTTTGAGTATCTGGCAATGTTTGTTCCGATAATGTGAAGGTAAGCTGAGGATGAAAGCACGACCTATGAGTTTATACTTGATTGTGTGTGTAATGTGTCATGTGTGTTGTGAGCTTATTTTGCCTCATTCATGCATCTTGTATGAACTCAGAACTTTCCTTGTTGCTTTAAGATTGGTTTGATGATTTGTTTGATTTGGAAGGGATCTTAAGCCTTTGTTCTTTTAGTGAGCCCATTTTTCGCCTATATGACCTATCAAATGAGCTAGTGAATCCCTTGTTCCAAATTTTTAAGCTTCTCATATACTGATTTCTTTCTTGACACCATGCTAACGTAAACTTGTTTGATGAAATACCTTGATATTGGCCCTGGTCTATCCATGAACATGTGAACCTTGGTTAAGGCTAAAAGCCTAAGTTGAGGGTGGCTACATTGGGTGGCCCTGGTTTGAGGCATAGATATTGTGTACTTCACCTCAGGTTAAAAGCCTAAGTTGAGGGTGGCCTTTATTGTGGTAAAATAACAAAAATAAGGTGGTTAGCTGGAAAGAAGGAAAGAAATGAATAATCATGAGCTGGGTGAAGAAAAAGAAAAGATAAGTGTCTTGAGTTGAAAAAAGAGTTCAAGATTAAGACACAACTGAAAAAGAAAAAGAAAGCACCTGGGGCAAGCTTGAAATAGGAGAATAAGGGTGGATTTAGTGAAAATGGTTGGGTTAGGAAGGCAAAAGTGTTGGTAAACATGGTTCAAGGATAGCTTTTAGTCACTACTTTCCTAAATTGCCATACCAAAGCCCCGTGAACCTATGTTACAAGCCCTTTAAGTCCTAAAGTGATCCAAATCCACTTTGTCACCAAGCTAGAAGATGAGTATAGAGGCAAGCCTAATTCTTCCTCAGTCCCTGAATTCTAAATACTTTTTGAGTGAGCAAGAGGGACTTCATTTTTGTGAGGGCATTTGCACTACTTGATTAGTATATGGCTATACCAGTGATTGTGGATGGTTAATGCTCCTTAGCTTATCGTAGTTGGGTTGCCAAATTCATCATCATGCTTTTGTTCTGCTTAGTAGCTTTGTAATCTGGTTTTGAAAATGATAGATGGGTACCTGGATTAGAGTGATTGATGTATATGCCATTGGTATAACTGCTATGTATTTCTTATTGTCTGCGTAGATTGAGTCATCACTTGAGGAGAAGCAACAATTCTAAGTTGAGAGTGTTGATGTGCTGTCAAAATACAACACATTTGATGCCTAAAACAAGGGATTTTGTGAGTTCTTAATGCGTCTTTTTACGGTTTTTATGTGTTTTTGTATTGTTCTTGCAGATAAGTTAGGTTGGCATGATTTTGGAGGAAAATTGCAGATTTTTCTGAAGCATAGGAATTACGAGTTCACCTACGAGTCATAGCCCAAGCTACGAGTCGGCTGTTATCGTAGCAAGAAACAGAGACCAAAAATTAGAAGACTGCTAAGAGGAGGTTAACCCTATGAGTCATAAGTCTCACTACGACTCGTACAGGTGTACTCATAGCAAAAGACAAAGAGCCCAAACTTTGGATAAAAAATTGAAGGACTAGACTATGAGATTGAGAATTCAAGTCGTAGCCCAAACGACGACTCATACTAGTGGGTCATACCAATTGAGTCCAAGATGCTAAGAACTTGATATGAGACCCCGATTACGACTCGTACGTTATCCTATGAGTCGTACCTGTGAGGGGAACCAGCTACCAGTTGTCTTTTTTCTGTGTAATTTTTAGGGTTAAACTTGTAACTACTATAAATACTTTAGTTAGGTTTTACAGGAGATTCCAACTTTTAGACATTGAATATGCCTTTGAATATTCTCTCAAGAATATTTTAGGGTTTTAGCAATGTTCTTTATTTCTCTTGGAAAACCCACTTTTGGGGATTGCAAATCTTGCTTTGTACTCATTGTCAATCTATCAAGCTTGTGGTTTGCAACTTGTGGTGTCTCCACTCTTCATTGCTTTGGATAAAATTCTCAACTATGTCTTGCATTTGCATTTTTGTCGGCTTTGCCTTAGCCATGACTAGCTGAGCACCTATAACTTGGGGTTGTGGGAACCATGGGTAGTTGACTTGAGATGACCTAGGTTTTTGTGCATTTTTATGATTGGGGTTTTGCATGTATTGTCTATTTCCTTTCATTATGATTGTTGTTTAGTGGTGGCCAATACCAAACCCCGCCTATTATCATGATCCCGACCAAGGTAGTGATGAATAGGAAAAGGGATGTAGATAGCGGGATTCGATTGATGTGTTCTCATCTAATCAACCAAACCTGACCAAGAGGAGATTGACTAGGACAATAGGTAATGGTTAGTTGGCACGCCAAGGTTGCCGACCAAGTGTCATGGTGAAATTCGACCTTCACCTTCACAAGAGGGCTGGAAGAACCTAAGTTACTGTCCTGCATGCGAATCTATAATTGTAGTTATGTTATCTAGGTTAATTAAGTCAACAAACCATGGGGAACATAATTCCCAAGTTGTCCCTAAAATTGAGTTATTTCTCGCATCGTAGTATAGTGTCTATTCATTTTTGTTCTTGAATCACAAAATCCCCCCCCCCCCCCTTTAGAGAGTTTAGTTATAGATACTTGAAATAATTGGTAGTCAAGTCTTGCAGTCAAACCCTGTATTCCCTATGGATTTGACCCTAACCTTCGGTTAGGTTAATTGCTGATAACGACCACTTTCTTATTAGAGCATGAACATCATCAATCGGCCACAACAATTGCTTTTCTCGGATGGTAATGCACACTCATGTCATAATACTTAAGGAATTCCAACCACCATCTTTGCGTCAAATTAAGATCTCTTTGCATGAACACATATTGGAGACTCTTTGGGTGTACCATCTTCATGAACCCCATACAAATAATGACGCCATATCTTCAAGGCAATTACCATAGCCTCTAATTCAAGATCATGGGTAGGGTAATTGAGCTCATGCGCCAGTATTTGCCTAGAGTCATAGGCAATGAGTTTGCCATTTTGCATCAATATACACCCCAAGCCAACTCTTGAAGCATCTTAATACACACAAACCCTTCTAACCCTTTCGATAGAGCCAAAATAGGAGCAGATGTAAGCTTCTTTTTCAATGTTTGGAAAGTTCTTTCACATTCCTTAGTCAATAAATTTTATCCTTATTTTGTGTTGTCTTTGTCAAGGGAAAAGCAATTGAGGATAACCATTCACGAATCTCCAGCAATAGTTCGTCAAACCCAAGAAACTACTAATATCTTTCGGAGTCAAGGGTCTAGGCTAATTTTTTATCACCCTCATCTTTTTTGGGCCTACTTTGATTCCTTCACCTGATACCACATACCCTAGAAAGGCAACTTCCCTCAACCAAAACTCACACTTGTCGAACTTGGCAAATAACCTTTCTTCCCTCAATGTTTACAACACTACTCTTAAATGCTTGGCATGCTTTTATTTACTTCGAGAATAAATCAAAATAACATCAATGAACACCAGCACAAACATGTCAAGGTAGGATTTAAAGACCCTATTCATAAGATCCATAAATATGGCTAGAGCATTAGTTACGCCGAAGGACACACCACGAACTCAAAATGCCCATATCTTATTCGAAAGGTCATTTTGGGAATGTCACACTCCCCTACCCCCAGTTGATGGTACCCAGACCGAAGGTCAATCTTTGAGAAATGTCTAGCCCTTGAAGTTGATCAAATAGGTCATCTATCCTTGGCAAGGGATACTTGTTCTTCACGGTGACCTTATTGAGTTGCTGGTAGTCAATGCACATTTAAAGTGATCCTTCTTTCTTTCTTTCTTACAAACAACACTGCCTCACCCTAAGGTCACTTGCTAGACCTTATGAAACCCCTCTCCAAAATATCTTTCAATTGGTCCTTCAACTCTACTGAGGCCATATGGTAAAGGGGAATAGAAATTGGTCAAGAAGGAGATCTATACTGAAATCTATCTCCCTTTCGGGAGGGACGCCGAGAAGTTCATCAGGAAAGACGTCAAGGAACTCATTGACCACTGGAAATAACTCAATAGAAGGGACCTTTGACTTGACCTCCGTAACCTAAAAAAGATGGTAGATGAACCTACCTTTGACCACTGAATCATGACCTTCCCACTCAAGGACGGGTTCTTAGGTAATTGAAATCTAACCTTGCAAGTTATACAATCAATTAAAGCATGGTGATTATTGCCTGAATTACACCTCCTTTTTGAGGAAAAAGCGATCGCTGCCAAGAAATAGAACCTAAGAAAGGTGAGGGTTGAGCCTATAGGGAATACGTAGACACAAGATAATTCAATGATCATAATTCAAGTAGTTAACTAACTTCCTTCCCGAAAGGAGGGAGGTTCTGTAATAGTCAATGGAAAATAAAACTATACTTACTAGCACAAGAGAGAAATCAATATGAAGAGAAACTAGGGTATTGTGTTCCTTATTATTCTCTAACTTAGTATCACCAGATAACCCAATTCTTTTCTGGTGTGTAACATGCAAGACAGTAAGTTAAGTTTACTAAGCCCTTTGGTCAAAGGTGAGAGGTGAATTTCACTATGTGAGTTGGCCCATCTCCATAGTGTGCATTACTAACCCTTACATATTAGTCCTAGTACAACGTCCCCTTGGCCCAGTTTGATTAATTAGATGAGAACACATCAATTGAATCACGTTTATTAATCTCTTTTTCTATTCATTACTATCTTGGTCCGGTCAGTAACACTAGGGGGTTCTAATGTTAGCCACTGTCAGAAAACATTCAAAACAAAGAGAGTTAATTAATACATGCATGCACACTTTTCAAGAATTATGAATTATCCAATTTTACCTTGTTAATTTTTCATGGTTCCCACAATCCTAGTTGTCGATTTAGCTACTTATGCTTAGTGTAGATGCAAGAATTATGAATTGGAAGAACATAATTAAATACTTACACAATTGAATTAAGAACAAGCAAATCTAACTTCAAAGAGAATCACAAGATTAAAGATGAAATTTGAATACAAGTGTTCTCAAAGATTCTCCAATGTAATCTCACTATTTTCTCTCTCTAACTAGTGAGTTCTCTAAATACTATGTGAAAACTTATGAACAATAACCTAAAAAACCTATTTATTATAAGTAAAATACAAGTACTAAACATAACAGGATAACTAGTCGGCACGCCAGATGAAAGGAGTTTATGGGCTGTATTGCACTCCACGGCCCGTAATCGAGGTCTCATACAAAGCTTCTGAAAATTTGGACTTTAAGTCTATGACACTCCTCTACAACTCGTAATGTGGTTTATGACCTATAAAGGTGGTTTCGTCTGATGAATTTTCAGAAGGTCCCAATCTCTGATCCTCAGAGCATGAACCATGGTCTACGACTCATAAATCATTCCACGACCCGTCTTCATGTTCGTACAACTAACTTCAGAAAATCAGCCCCTCACTGGAATTCTCCACGAAACCACTTCATGATTTGTATAATGATCTACGGCTCATAAAGGGTCTCATATTGCATCAAAAATATGCAACTTCTGTGTTTCTTCTGAAAATCAAGGCCAAACCTATAGTCTTGCAAATATAAAATAAAAACACACGAAACCAACTAACATCGCATTGAGAACACACAAAATTCAAAGTTTTAAGCATCAAAAGTGTTGTATTTTGATAGCACATCAATGTATTCAATTTAAAATCATTGTTTGTACTCAAATAACGGACTCAATCTACATAGATAATTGAATAGCATACAGACCTCAACCCAATGGCATACATCACATCAATCTTAAACTCAGATACCCACACCACATTTTCAAAACAAGATCAGATAGCCATCTAGCAAACCAATATAGACTAGTGCATGTGACAACACAACTATGGCAAGTGAGGTACTATTAGTAATCCACAATCACTGAATAAGTCTAGTAGTAACAATGCAATGCAAGTGCCCTCACAGAAAGAAGTCTCATACTTGACACTGAATGATGTTTTCATGTAGAACCATAGGACTATTCAAAATCATTCACTCTTACAAAAGATATTCATGCATCATGCCTAATATCATAGGCTTGCCCCTATACTCCTCACGAAGACCTTCAACTACTTGGACTAGGATCACTTTAGGACTTTCTAGGCTTGTAACGTATGCTCGGGGGCTTTGGTATGGTATTTTGGGTACATAGTGACTAAAGGCCTTACTTGACACTGTGTTTTTCTACACTTTTGCCCTACCAACTCTACTATTTTTACCACATTCTCCCTTTCTCCTATTTCAAGCTTTTCTGGGTGTTTTCTTTTCATTTTTTAGCCTTTTACACTTCATTTTTCTTTTCATCTCGCAAATAAAAACAAGCTCGAGCTCCTCCTACGCTATAAACCCTGTATGTGAGCATATAACATCTAGATCATCATCCTCTGTACAGGATCTCTTCCCGTGGGAAGACTGAATGGGCTCGTCAGGAGTAAAAAGATCTACCAACAGCATCGGGGTATAGTCTCTAGTAGTGCAACTGATGCTGCCAGTGCTGCTGTCATGTCAGTTTGGAGTCACTGGATCTCCATCAGAAGGGCCACCAAGTCTTATGGTCGGGCCATGCGTAGGCTCAGTTATACTCTCACCTCAAAGGCATCAATGCGGGCATCCATGGGGGAGAGACGGTCCTGAATATCAGTTACCGTGAATGCCTGCATGGGAACCTCCTAATCTAAAATGGCCTGCGGACCCGTGGCCTAGTCTGATGAACAAGCTTAGCTAACTATTACTCAGCGTAAGATAACCTCGCGCTATGGCCTGTATAGATGCGGCAAACATGTAAACCATGCCTGCGGGAGTAGCCTATGATGTCATGGCCTATGGTGCAGGAATGGAAGTAGTGGTCCCCCTCTCCTTATCTTCCTCAGGCTGCAGGGGCCTCTCCTTAGTACCAGCAGCAATGGCGGTGGTATTTTATGAAACCTGATCCGGTGGCACTAGGCAGAATATCTTTGGCATAAGAGCAGGCTGGTGCTGTGCTCACCGGAGTGCCACCGAGTTCTCTTTAGCCTTGATCAGGCTGGGATCCAAGGTACATTGGGCCTCAATCAGCTGGTCCAGTTGGTGCAAACTCTCTACCCTTGACTCTTGAAAGAGCTCATATATCAAGCAAGGGAACGAGATGAAGGTGGACCTCTTTAAGGAGGCCTCCTGGATCTTCTTGGCGATGAGGCAGACCCAATCAATGTCATAACTAGTCACAATACTGGCAACCAGTACCGCACGCTCTAGTGTCAATGTATTATCAGCAAGAGCAGGCCGGATGTGTGATCAAACAACAACCTACCAAAACTTGGCGGGGAAACTAAGCGAAGCCTTGACAAAAGGCTCCAAGTGTGTGGCGACCTAGCAGGTTCTGGACCCTGCTTAGCAATATAACCATCCACCCATCTCATAAAGCTAGCTCATCGCTCTGGATCTCTCATCACTAATGGGTCCCTCATCTGCCCCACCCTATAGTCAAACTTTACAGTAGATTTTGTGTAGGGAACTCAAGCCCAAAAAGCATCTGGTGGATGGTAGTCTTTGATATGTCCACTTATTGGCCCCTCACTCTTGTCTCAATTCGTATGGGCTGAGCAAGGGGCTTTTTTCCCTTGGGAAGAGTGCTATGTACTGTGGTTGTGTGTGAAGCATAGAACTCCCTCACCATAATCGGGGAGTGTCATCAAAGTGAGTGAATGAGCCACTGAAGCCCGTACTTAATCATGGTATCCTGGATACTGGGGACGCTATTGAGTCTGTCTGAGATGGATTTGGGCTCCTCATAAATGGAGTAGGCTGGCTTGTCCCACTCTTTCTGCTTCTTTCCCTCCACATAGATATCCCACATTCCTTTGATGCACCACTGATTCGTTAGGGCGTCAGGTGGTGAAAAATGAGGCAATGCAGAGGACTCCGTTTCTGATCCATCTGCAGAACCTGCCTCAGAGTTGGACTCCTCTCTGGATTGAGTTCATATGGGTGAATAACTCCTATCATTGCCTTTCTCATCTGACTGGGAAGTGCAGACAACGAGAGCCTGAGTGTGCCCAGCTCTGGCAGCAACTCTGGTCTATGGTCGATCAGCCTTCGAGTCCAGGTCAACCCCAAGGTCCTCCAATTAGCCACTCAGTGCGGTGGCCTGCTCATCATCTGAGGACTCATCTTTGAGCCTCCTCTGCAGGGCCCTAATCTCATCATGTTTGGCTTTTTGTCCCATAGTACCTGAAACATGAACATTTTACGCATCTTGGTTAGTCCCACAAATCAAAAATTGAAATGCAAAAATAATTCAGTCTAAGTTGCAGAAGGGTCTATGAAAGCATCTTAATGGGCCATAGTTGGTACTATGAACCATAAAGAGCTCTTGTAAAATATTGGTCCAAATAATTGTTCTCATGGGAAAAGTCTACGAGACCAGGTATGAATCATAAAATAGTTTACAAGTCTTAGACTATGTCGTAGAGAATTCTAGTGTGTGAATTTATTCTTGGAAAAGATCTACGAGAGTTGTCTATGAGATATAAAGTGTTTTACAACAAGTAGAAGGTCTCGCCTGATGGATACTCAGAAATTTTATGTTTCTGAAATCTTGTACAGGGGGCAATTACGATTCGTGAAATGATCCATGGGCCGTAAGAGCCATTCGTAGACAAGAACACTAAGTTACCTGAGTTTCTAAGCCCATCACAAAGGACCCCATACAACTTTTTCAACATTTATTCTAACAACATCAAAGAAAAAATGCACACCCACATGATTTTCACACCACAACCAAGACCCCAACATGTTATTCAAAGTATACACCCCATCGAAAGTGATTAAGCATGTTTCCCCAACTATTCCTATCCCATATGATAATTACTCAACAAAATTTACGCACCTATGTCATCACCCACCAATTTATACACAATATCAATTCATCACACATGGTGGGTAATTCAATAGTAACCAATTATACTATTCAAATCATATAAATAGGGCAACAATACCCAATTCCAGCCTTAGACAATTATTCAAACATGGGCAACTCAAATTCAATTGTCACATGTTAAATTCAAACATAGGTTTCGTGTCTAAACTACCATTCCCAACATGATGTCCAATTCAATCATACAAGCATAGGAAAATTAAAGGTTTTGAATCAATCGAAAGCAAACCAAGTTATGTGATTAAGTTGTAGAAGATGAAGGAAATGAAGAAGCACTAAACCCTAGGTAGTCGAAAAATCATCGAAAAATGGAGGTATGGTCGCCGTCGATGGTTGAAATCATGTAGGGGTGGAGATAGTCGGTAGTTTTGTAAATTAGGTTAGAAATGGGGTCAAAATAATTTGACCTCATTATTTATACCTTGACTAGGTCAACTGGAATCTAATGGGCGTGGGCTCCATGAAACCCTAAATACAGTCCGTAGAGTGTTTTACAGATCGTTAACTATGGTTTCGTAGAATATCTGAACCCTAGATTTTAGGAATGGGTGGTTCCACAAACTAGTCTACAAGTCATAGAGTGATTTACGACTTGTAGAGTTGGTCGTAGAAACCTCAACACTTAGAAAATTTTTAAGAAACTTACTTGGGGCCCACGAGCTCCATTCACGACTCATAGATTTATCTACAGATTATAAAGTTGGCTCATGGACTGGAGTGCACAACTTTTTTGCTCACTGGAATTCTCCATGAGATGGTGTATGAGTCGTAGTGTGTTTTACGACCCGTAGAACTAGTTGTAGAGACATCTCCTAATGCTCTTCTCATCCGAAATTGGCTGACTTAGCCCTGTACCTATACATTCTTCATAAAACACATTGTCATCCTATATGCAACCAACCAAATGTCCATAATTACAATCAAAATACAAGAAAATGAACTAGCTATGAGTCCAAAACTAAAGATAAACCTACAACTACACTATTACATAAAAAACCTTGGGTTTCGCGGTACTACTTTGACAAATTGGTTAGTTACTCAGACTTCACCAATTTCCCAGACTTATTCTTCAAATCATCTGGCTACTTCATGTACTGATAGATATGAAGATAACCTCTTCGTAGTTCAATCTGAACCTAAGTTGCACGGCTTCCATATCCACTAGTGCTCGCCCAGTAGCTAGGAACGGTCTTCCCAAGATGATTGGGACGTCGAAGTCGACTTCACAATCTAGGATCAAAAATTATGCAAGGAATATGAACTTTTTAACTTTAACCAACACATCATATAGTATCCCCACAGGCTTCTTCACTGTGCGATCGACCATTAACAACCGCATGCTTGTCGAAGTAGGAGTGCCCAATCCTAGCTTCTTGAAAATCGCAAGGAGCATCAAATTAATGTTACCACCTATATCACATAGTGCCCTTGCAAACTCTACATCTCCAATGGTTTAGGGTATGGCGAAAGCACCGGGATCTTCTCATTTCTGCACCAAGGACCTCGTAGCAATAACACTACAATGCTGAAGCTCTTGGGAGAGCTCCTGACTTACAGTGCACTTTTTAGTAACCAGTTCCTTCATGTACTTAGCATACCCTAGCATCTTCTCCAATGCCTAATGAGAGAGATGTTGATGGAGAGTTATTTCAGTATGGAGAGAAAGTGCTTGAACTTTTCTTCCTCTTCCCTCTTTTTTATTCTTTGAGGGAAAGGAGGAGGAGGCCTAGGAAATGGCTTCAACTTCTATGGCTCATTAGCAGCTTCATTCACCCCATCCTTGCCACGATCATCTCCTTCATCTGCATCCTTATCTGCTACTACCTTCTCTCAAACATCATCCTCATCAACTGGCATGGGAGGATCAGTGGTGCTCTTGCCACACCAAGTAGTAAACACCATCCACTGCCCTTCATTTTTAGGATTCTGAATGGTGTTGCTAGGAAGTGTACCCCTTTAATGCTGATTAAGTTGAGTGGATACTTGACCAAACTATTGTTCAAGCTGTTTGATAGTCACAGAGTGAGGCTCAATTTTCTAATTGATGCTAGAAATCTCAGATCTCATACCCCTTAGAGTCTCATCTTATGCCTCAGGCTTTCCTTAATAGGCGGTCATGCGTCCCAGTTATGTGGTGGTATCTAGGGGCCATTTCTGATGCCATGTCTATGACCCCAATTAGCATCTCTCTTTAGACCCCTGTTTCTACCATCATATCCGTCGCTGCTATCCCTATAAACTTCATCCCTATTGAAGTTCCGACCTTCGTTTCCTTGACATTGGCGCCAATAGTCTTGACTAGACCCTTGGGCATTGGTCCAGAAATCCCCTATTTGATCAGAAACAAAATAAGCGTCCTTATCATAATAAGGCTCATCATACATGGGTGCACGTGGAGGTTGTTGATCCACTAATTGACTCGCTCTTAGTTGTGCTTCATTATCACCTCCCGTTCTGTGTGCACTCGGGCAAGCTTTTGCATGATTTCTTCATTGATCTTTGCTTGCTTCGAACCAATACTAATAGCGTATAAACTTTTGGTGGATGTTCTATCTCTTTGCCCTATGCACGATTAGTCTTAACCACTCTCTCCATCTGCTCTATGATCTTTACAAATGGTTGATCTAAGAATATGCCCCCCATGATAGTGTCAACACAAGCCTGATTATTCTCATCAAGGGCATGGTAGAAGATCTCCACTAAGTCATGATCAACGGTCTTGTGGTCTGGGACGCTCCTTAAGCATTGGTGGACCGCTCCCAACTAGTACTGATTGAATCATCAGGAAGTTTCTCAAAGTTGTTGATCTAGTCCTTTAACTTGATCTTGTTCGATCTATGAAGTATCTCTCGAAAAAAGTCTTCTACAAATATTCCCAACTGGTGATCGAACTTTGTGGGAGCTCAGATAGCCATAATGTTGTATTGCCAGTAAGAGATAATAGGAATACACCGAAGTCTCATAGCATCCATAGACAGATTCTGTGTTCCCATTACTCTCCTGCAGAAGAATGCAACATTGTGTAGGTGGCTATAAGGATCCTCCGATGGTGAGCCCGTAAATAGCCAATGGTGCTGCAGCATCTGAAGCAACCCACTCGAGACTGTGAACTTTGTGTCTGCCAATAGTGGTGGTAACACAATAGCTCCAGTAATCTCCATAGCAAGAGATTTAGCCTGTATTGGTTCCACTAAGAAGCATTGGCATTAAAATCATGTGGCTGTGGAGCAATGTCCTTAAGAGGAGGTGGGTTCTCATGATCATCATTTTCATTCTCGTTCCTGTTCAGAGTTGCATTGACCACATTGTTAGCGTTGTCTTGGGCCATTCTTCTCAATGTTCGGTTAATCTCTAGGTCAAATAGAGTCAAGGGTTTACCTCAACTTCGTGTATTGGGCATACACTACACGTACACCCTGCAAAGAAAACAAAAACAAAAACAAAAACAAAACAAAAAATGCGGGAAAAAAGGATTAACACCCAAATCACTATAAATTAACTAAGTCTAGTCATATTCCCGATAATGGCACCAAAATCTTGATTGTTGCCCAAGTTACACCTTTTTTTTAGAGATGAAGTTGTCCTTGTCAAGAAATAGAATCTAACAAAGGTTAGAGTCAAACCCACATGGAATATGTAGACCCAAGATAATTCAATGATCGTAATTCAAGTAGTTAACCATCTTACTTCCCCCGGGAGGGGGGTTTGTAATAATCAATGGAAAATAAAACTAAACTAACTAGTATAAGAGAGAAATCAATATGGAGAGAAACTAAGGTATTGTGTTCCCTATGATTCCCTTAGTATCACCAGATAACCTAATTCTTTTCTAGTATGTAGCATGTAGGACGATAAGTTAAGTTCACCAAGCCCTTCACTCAAAGGTGAGAGGTGAATTTCACTGTGACTTGGCCCATCTCCATAGTGTGCATTACTAACCCTTACCTATTAGTCCCAGTACAACCTCCACATGGCCCGGTTTGATTGATTAGACGAGAACACATCAATCGAATCCTATTAATAATCTCTTTTCCTATTCATTAATACCTTGGTCTAGTTAGTAACATTATGCGGGTTCTAATGTTGGCCACCATTAGAAAACATTCAAAACGAAGTGAGTTAATTAATACATGCATGCACACTTTCCAAGAATTATGAATTATTTGATTTTACCTTGTTAGTTCGTCATGGTTCCCACAACCTTAGTTGTTGATTTAGCTACTCATGCTTCATGTAGATGCAAGAATTATGAATTGGAAGAACATAATTAAACACTTACACAATTGAATTAAGAATAAGTAAATTTAACTTCAAGGAGCATCACAAGATTAAAGAGGAAATTAAAATACAAGTGTTCTCAAAGACTCTCCAATGTAATCTCATTATTTTCTCTCTAAATACTGAGTTCTCTGAGTACTATGCAGTAACTTATGAAAATTAACCTCAAAAATCTATTTATAATAAGTAAAATGCAAGTCCTAAACATAACAGGATAACTAGTCGGCATGCCATATGAAAGGGATTTACGGCCCGTAATCGTGGTCTTGTACAAAGTTGTTGGAAATTTAGACTTCAATTCTACAACACCCCTCTATGACTTGTAAAGTGGTTTACGAGATGTAAAGAGGGTTTCGTCTAATAAATCTTTAGAAAGTCCCAAACTCTTATCCTCAAGGCGCGAACCATAGTCTATGACTCGTAAATCATTCCATGACCCATCTGCATGTTCGTAAAACTAACTTTAGAAAATCAGCCCCTCACTGGAATTATCCATGAAACCACTTCACTATCGGTTGAATGATCTACACTCGTAAATGGCATCATACTGTATCAAAAATTAGCAACTTTTGTATTTCTTCCCAAAATCAAAGCCAAACCTGTAATCCTGCAAATATAACACAAAAACATATAAAACCAACACACACCATATTGAAAACACACAAAATTCCAAGTTTTAAGCATTAAAAATGTTGTATTTTGATAGCACATTACATGATATAAATGTAACCAATATAGACATAGGATTACCCTTATAGACTCTTTTAGCAAGAATTGACTCATCGATTGGAGTAGACACCTCAAAGGGTTCATATAATAATTCGGGACATACATGAAGCCTATTAGCAACAAAGGGAGTAATGAAAGAAAGAGTGGCAACCGGATCCATTAAAGCATATACATCAAATTGTAAATCTTTTACATACCATAACAACATAGGGCATCTCATCTACCTCTTGCCTCCCTTAAAAGGCATAAAAGGGATTGTGACGTGGAGCACCCCCTATTGACCACCTTGTGCCCTTTAGTCACCCAGAGTACCTTATCCTTAGGGACGACTGTCTCTATCCTTGTTAGGACAATCTGCAATCTTGTGGCCCATTTTACCACATCGGAAGAAAGCACCTGAGTTCCTCAAACATGCACCATTATGATTTCTTCCGTATTTTAGGCACCTCGGAAGAGTCATCCCACCATTTATTCCTTGAGTTTTTGGGTTTAGGGCCTATCATTAGCAAATTTTTTGCCCTGGGTATTGAAGGACCCTTGGCCTTAGAATTTGTGGTCTTGTAGGAAACAACCACCTTTTGTACGGTGCAATTCACCCTCATAATGAGCCTTCTTGGACTGTTCGCTTCTCCTCTTTTGAAGATTTTCTCCTTCTAGTTGTTTGGCATATGTCATAAGCTAAGATATGTATATCCTTGATAAACATAGCGGCATGACACTCTTCAATGATTAAGTCGGATACACTCAAGATAGACTTATGCATCCTTGCCTCTGCGTCGGGAACCAAGTGAGGAGCATACTTTGAGAGGTCATTAAATTTAATGGAATACTCCCTAATACTCATTGAACCTCGCTTGAGGTTTACAAAATCCGCCCTTTGCATCTTCCATTGGTTGCACCATGTTTGAGCAAGGCCCTTGAGTTGGTAGGCCGCTAGTTTTGCTATCTCCTCCGAACTTACTCCCATGATAGCCAAAACTTTGTACTCTTATATTCTTCTACCTTTGAGCCATAAAATTTTGAGGGATTCATTATTGTAAAATCCCTTACCCTTGAAGCTGTGGTAGGAGCATGAGGGGCTTGAACTCCTTGGTTGGCCACGACCCTTTCCAATAGGGTGACCACATTCTAGTTTCGGTATGGGTGACTCCTTCTTCTTCGGCTTGGAGAGCTTATGGGGCATGAGGTTGGTTCATGCCTAAGGGTAGGAGATCTTTATTCCATTCATCTCAGTGGCATGATCTAAAAGAGTAAAAATACCACCCATTAGAGATAGGAAATCTTATTTCAAATCTAAAGCACAACATAGAGTATGAAGAAGTGAACCATTTTCTAAAATACCTCATAGCCTCTCACTCATAGTTGTGGCATGCTTCACAACCACGAACAAGACTCTACTCAATGCGATGTGTTGGATTTTTTAGGACCATTCACAAACCTAGTGCTCTGATACCATACATTTCACGACCCAAACCTAAGGCCTAGATGTGACATGGCGAATGGGGAACCCGAAAAGGTCCCCAAGCAAGCCTTCTTGAGCATTCATAGCATATCCTTGGTTACGAAAATGTAGATAAGAAATAAACATGTAACAAATAAATTCTAGGGGAAGCGCGACTTAGGGCTCATGCTATAGGGATGTTACAGAGAAGAGTATAAGACTTTCATCACCTCATCAACAAACAACAACACATGGAATGGATCATAATACTAAGGGAAGTCATCCATAAATACATAAACAATCAAGATTATGTGTACATAACATAATCATATCCAAAAACACCTCTAATCATGAATAGAGAGGGCCCAGACATCTCCCGAGCTCACCCTTAAAAGATAGTACCCAAAAATAGATAATGCTAAATAAAGGTATGAAAGTAAATGGATATTGTTCCCGAAAGTGGATGCCTCACCAATAGCATATCTTCACTTGAACCGTCTAACAGATATGCTGCAAAAATACAATACTTTTGATGCTTAAAACTTGGAATATTGTATGTTCTCAATGTGTTGTTAGTTGGTTTTATGTGTTTTTGTGTTTATGTTTGCAGGATTACAGGTTGACCTTGATTTTGGGGAAGATTGTGAAAGTTGCTAATTTTTTACCGTTATACGAGACCCTTTACGAGCCTTAGATCATTCTATGGGCCACAGGGTGGTTTCGTGGACAATTTCAGTGAGGGGCTATTTTCTGAAATTTATTCTACGAACATACAGATGAGCCGTAGAGAGTTTTACGAGTCACAGAAGATGGTTTATGCCTTGAGGACCAGAGACTTGGACTTTAAGGAATTCCATTAGATGAAACCCCCTTTACACGTTGTAAACCACTTTACGAGGCATAAAGGGGTGTCATAGAGTTGTAATCCAAATTTCTAGCAGTTGAGTACGAGACCCCGATTATGGGCCGTGGATGCAATACGGCCCGTAAAACACCTTTTGTATGGTGTGCTGACTAGTTCTCCTATTTTTTAGGAGATAAATTTTAGTTATTATAAATAGATTTTGTAGGTTATTTTTAGGATTTTTTCGCTTGGTTCTCAGAGAACTCAATATGTAGAGAGAGAAAATTGTAAGATCATATTAGAGTGTCTTTAAGAGAACTTTTGTTTGAATTTTACCTTGAAGCTTGTGATTCTTATTTAAGTTGGATTTTACTTGTTTTTAATTCTATTGTGTAAGTATTCAATTATGTTTGCTCAATTCATAATTCTTACATCTACACATAGCATTAGTAGTTAAATCCACAATTAGGGTTGTGGGAACCATGAAGAACTAACAAAATAAAATGAAATAATTTATGATTATTGGAAAGTGTATCTGCGTGTATTAATTAATTCTCTTCATATTGAATGTTTTCTGATGGTGGCCAACATTAGAACCCGCCTAGTTTTACTGAGTGGACCAAGGTAGTAATGAATAGGAAATGATATTAATTAACAGGATTCAATTGATGCGTTCTCGTCTAATCAACCAACTGGGCCAAGGGAAGGTTGTATTGGGACTAATAGGTAAGGGTTAGTATTGCACACTATGGATATGGGCCAAATCGCATAATGAAATTCACCTCTCACCTTTGACCAAAGGGCTTAGTGAACATAACTTACCATCTTGCATGCTATACACTAGGAAAGTATTAGGTTATCTGATGATACTGAGTTGGGGAATTATGGAGAACACCCTAGCTTCTCTCCATATTGACTTCTCTCGTGTGACAGTTAGTTTAGTTATATTTCTCATTGATTATTGCAAACCCCCCCCCCCCCTTTAGGAAAGTAAGTTGGTTAATCATTCGGATTGCAAATTGGTGAATTCTCATAAGTCTATATATTCCCTGTGGGTTTGACCCTAACCTTTTTTATGTGTTATTTCTTGATAGCAATTATTTTATACTCTAAAAAGGAGGTGTAACTTGGGCAATATCAAGATTTTGGCGCTGTTGCTGGGGAATACGGCTAGACTTGGTGAATGCATTAGTAATTCGAGTGTTAATCCTTAGTTCCCTTATTTTACTTCTATTTGTTGTTTTTGTTCTTTTTCAGGGTGTAAGTGTAGTGTATGCCCAACACCCGGAGTCAAGGCAATCCCATAGCTCTATTTGATCTAGAGATCCACATAATGTTGAGAAGAATGGCCCAAGACAACTCCTATAACACAACCAATGCAGCTCTAAACAGGAAAAACAATGAAGATTCTGATAATGAGAACTAACCTCCTCTAGAGGATATTGCTTCACAGCCTCAGGATTTCAATGCTAATGCTTACCAGTGG
Source organism: Solanum ossicruentum (assembly GCA_025774065.1). Classification (NCBI taxonomy): domain Eukaryota; kingdom Viridiplantae; phylum Streptophyta; class Magnoliopsida; order Solanales; family Solanaceae; genus Solanum; species Solanum ossicruentum. Next base: position 17,047,728 of record JAOTQR010000086.1, on the reverse strand, counting down.
AATCAGTACAGGCTGAGTCCTATGGCTATGGAGGTGATTGGAGCTATTGTGTTGCCCCCACTACCGACAGACACAAAGTTCATAGTCTCAAGTGAGTTACTTCAGATGCTACAGATGAGCTATTTGTAGACTTAGCATTAGAGGATCCTCATAGACACCTATACAATATGGCATTTGTCTGCAAGAGTGTGATGGGAACACAAAATCTATCTATGGATGTTATGGGACTTCGTGTCTTCCCATTGTTTGTTACGAGCAATGCAACATTATGGCTATCTAATACAAAGTTCAATAACCTTTTGGGCAGACTTCAAGAAGGCTTTTTTGAAGAAGTACTTCTCTAGATCGATGAAGCTCAAGTTGAAGGACCAAATCAACAACTTCATGCAACTTCTTGGTGATTCAATAAGCATTACTTGAGAGAAGTTCACTTAATGTCTAAGGAGCATCCCTGACTACAAAGTAGTTGATGATGCTTTGGTGAAGATCTTCTGCTGTGCCTTTGATGAGAACAGTTAGGCTGTGCCGACACTATCTTAGGGGGCATTTTTGTGGATCAACCATTTGCAAGGATTGGAGAGCGAATGGAAAGAGTGGTCAAGAGCGATAATCTTGCGAAAAACCTACATAAACCTTGTTTAAAGGAAAATAATTTGGTTATGGAAATATATTAGTTAGTGGTTATATTCTTCTTTTTTAACAATTGTTTGATTTTTTTCTTGAAATGTTTTACAATCATTTTATTAAAATAATTATTATGTTTAAGTATCATTAAACTCACCTGATGGTGTAGATAATTTTGTGTACCGTCACCTGATGGTGTAGATAATTTTGTACACCGATGATGCACAAAATTTTAAACTCTAAACTAAAAGCAAATCACATTTAAATTTTATTAGAAAAGATATTTATGCAAAATCAATCATTGTACTAATTTTAACACCAATGTGGCATACTAAAACAATTTAATATGAAATAAAACTAATCATCAAACTGCTCGAACTAATTAAGGAAAGGGAATCAATTGTGATGTATTCAATAGTATAAATTAACAGATATATTAATTACAACATCCAAAGCATAAATATTTTGAGAAAACAAGTCAAGTTATGCCATAAAATTATTGAAAAGAAAAGAACCTGCAATTTATTGCTTCAAAATCAACTCATTCAGTAGGAATAAAAAAAATAAAAGAAAGTTAAACAAGAAACATGCCAATAACTTGAAACGGAAAGAAAAATGAACTTCCCTCTTGACCAATTTTCATCCCCAGAAGTTACAAATATTGGAGTTCTTTGTCGGTGGAGAGGAGATAGAGATAGTGAGAAAAAGGGGCTATTGGTGGAGATTTAGTTCATGATGATTTTGTTAGAGCTGTTGGTGGTGGGTTTCGAATGAAGTTGATGGTGTTTGAAAGCTGATTTTCTGGAATTTTGGGGCTTATTCGCTGGGTTTTTTGTGGGTTTTCATAGTGTTTTCTGGTGGTCTTTTTGGGTGCTGAAATGGTGTGTTGAAGGGTTGTCTTGGAGGCTGGAATCTGGTAGGTTAAAGGTGGAAAAATGAGGTTGAAAATTGTGGTGAAATGTGATCATTTTTTTCGGGCTATTTCGTGGGGCTCTGCAACAATGTTCGAGTGGCTTTTCAGGTGGCGTTTTTTGAGGGGTTTTGCTAGTGATTTTGATGGTGAAAAGGGTGGCGTTTTGAGGGCAGTGAAGGAGGTTGTTTGGGTGGTTGTCCCTACCCAAAAAAATGGTGGAAGAGGGGAGAGGGGCCTGTCGGATTTTGGGGAGTTCTCCAGCCGCAGTTCTTTACATAAAGAGAGAGAGCAAGGTGATGGAAGGGTAAAATGAAAAATGAAAGAATGATTCTTGGGATTTGGAAATTAAAAATGAAAATGAAAATATTTGTTAATATGAACCATTGATGATTTAAATGAATGACTGTGATCAAATTTGGGATAAAATTGGATTAAAAATTTAAACATGAGTCACCAATCAACTCAATTTAGGGTTGAATTGAAATAAATTATAAATGAATTGACTAAAATTGAAATAAATTGGATGAAACAGTCTACAAACTAGATAAATTGGGATGAAATTGAATAGATTGTTGTCTGATTAATAATTATAATATACATAAATAAAATATACAATAATTTGAAATAATATTTTTTATGTAAAAAAATAATACGTATTGTGTAAAATATGAAGCGTGTTAAAATT
>JAOTQR010000086.1:16932117-16956059 GCA_025774065.1 Solanum ossicruentum | reverse complement strand
ATGCTTACCCTTTCATCAACAACAGCTCAATTAGACGATGTTCTATGACCTGGAACATCCAATCCCTCATTTTTCGAAAGCAAAATGATTTTTTTCCCTCTCTTAGTGAAAGCACTCCCAATATCACTTATATGTACTAATGCCTTTTAAAGACTAATACCAATGAACAACTTTTATGCAATAATTTTAAAGAGTGAGAAGAGATCTTGCGTAAATAAAAAAAGTTAATTAACTACTGTTTATCTTAAAAATATCGAAGAATAGATTGTTTAAAAAAAGGTTTAAGCCCCATATTCAATTTTATTTGGTTGTCACTGATGTATTTGAGCAGCCTCTGTTATTTGACTTCATGTGCTGACTAAACAAATAAAAGTTTAATAAATAAGACGAGATCAACAAGATACTAATAAGACAAACTTTGGTTTGAACAACTGACTCTCAACTAATTTTTTATGGCAAGAATCACGATAATTCTACAAAATAAAAAACCTTAATGATATAACATTAAAAAAATGAGGAAAGAACAGATATCAAAGCATAATAGAAACTGAAAAAAGAAATAAATCAAAGTAAGATGGATTTATTGTCAGTTTTATCATAGAGACATAAAAAGAATAGTTTTACGACATTTTTGAAAATTGAAAACATTGATATAATTCAAGTAAAAGCATTACCATTTTCAAGTATTCCAGATGCGTCCTTTAACATGGAATAGCAGCTACAAAGATCCATCAATGGTAAATTCTCTCACATCAAAAATCCATGTGAAAAATAAAAACAAAGGATACAATTGAATCTGATTATGATTAATCAAATGAAATAATAAAATAAAACTGATCGAAAATAATTATATATATATACACACACACACAAAAACAATCTCAACCTAAGACCTCATATATGAGAGAGTAGGCAAATACAAATAAGTACGTACAAATAAAATTGTTCCTTCTAAATTAGATATGCTATGTTTAAAATCATCTACCATTGATGAAAAATTTTTACTTAGTCTAAATTGAGTAAATAAACAAAGAAAAAGGTTGTGCAAGGGATAATTTTACATCCATCAAAAAAGGGATATAAGGGACAGCAAAAGTTGAGAGCAGAACAAGGTTTGACATGGAGATGCAAGGATCAAGCTGGATCTTTAGAGAAGTTTATCTTTTCTACATCAACGAAAAGGTTGGAACGAGTTAGAGGGAATAATCAAAAGATGGTCTGGGACAAATGAAGAATTAAGGATACTCACAGATCAAGTCTGTTCGAGATGTTGGTCTACTACTTTCAATGGAGCTCTGTAGTAGCTCACAATTACACATCGAATGGAACACTGAAGAAAAGGAACGATCAACAAGCACTCAAATGGACGAAGACTATTGATGGAGGGTTATACTTATAGGGATATCTTACAGACAACATCGATGTTGGAAAACAAATGGTGGAAGTTGATTACCCAATGCTGGAGAAGGATGAAACAACCATTGAAAGCATCTGGAAACATTTTGAAAGTGGACAGACAGAAAGTGAAAAGGGAAGGACGGATGGAACTAGAAAACCCTATTTTATAGGGCCTAAGTTCAAATTCGGATGGGCTTTCAAAAAGGGAAGGCCAAAGTGTTAAATTGACCCTGATTTGACTAAGGCAAGTGGACTTTCAAAAACTTTGTAATTCTCGTAGAATTCTCATATTTTCCTTTCTCCTACATGTGATATGTGAAATATTTTAATATTATACAAAATGAGATGATTAAAAATGTAAACGCGTGTTGACATGTTATTATGGTACTTGAATTGACAAATATAGTGAAGTGATGAGAATTCTTTATTTTTTGTTGTGATTGGAAATAATGAGTGAATGTGTTTGTGAAATTTATATCATGTTCATTCATTCCATGACATGCATATTTGCATTAATATGAGTAAGATGGAAATATTGGGACCAAGGTCTTTACCAATCGAGATGCAGAGGTCTTTGCCGGCGAAGTTATAATGATATTGGGACCGAGGTCTTTAACGGTCGAGATATGATGCCGAGGTCTTTGCCGGCGAATTTATATTGTGACGCCGAGGTTTCTGCCGGCAAATTTATATTGTGACACTGAGGTTTCTGCCGGCAGATTTATGATGATATTGTGATGCCGAGGTCTTTTCCAGCATGTTTATGATGATATTGTGACGTCGAGGTTTTTTTTCGGCGATGATGTGATATCATAATTGCATAATCATTGCATATCACCCTTGCATACTATTGCATAGTGTGGTGTTGTCATTATAATTGATTGTGCATTTAACTTGTGTTTGGAAAGTGCGATATGGTGAAATACTATGTTAATTAAATATTACATGTTGTTGGGTTGGAATAACCTTTTGTGCAGGTTGGAATCATGGATATCGATTGTGATGAAAGGAGTTTGTGTATTTTATTAGACTTCCTGATTTTGTCAGTTGACTTGTTGGGTACCGCGTTTATTTGGTACACACCCCTTGCTTCAACACTCATGTAGGTGGTGAACTCGGGAAGTGAAAAGTAATTCCTTGATCCGCCAAGGATTCTCAGGAGACGAAGAGTGGTAGCTGCTGTCATTTGGCTGACTCTCTTGTTCCTATTTCTTCTGTACTTGTTCTATTTGAGAAAAAGGACAGCTTGGACTTTTATTTCTTCAGTTTTCTGTACTTCTAGTGACTTGTACACATGACAACCAATCCTTGAGTGAGATTTAAGTTTATGAAAATTCTCAGTTTTAGTTATTATTTTAGTTAAAATGCTTTCGCGCGTCATATTTATTACCCTTTTGAGTTAAGGTTGACTTGTTCAGTGGGATTGAACAATGCCATCACACTCATTTTTTGGGTCGTAATAGTTTGGCTGACTACGATGGAATAGAGCCATTCTAATGGTTAGTTTGGCACACTATGGAGGCCGACCAAGCCCTATAGTGAAATTTGACCTTCACCTTTAAAAGAGTGCCGGAAGAAACTAAATTATTGTCTTGCATGCAATGTCCCAATTGAGGTTTTATTATCCAGGGTAATTAAGTTAGTGAATCATGGGAAACACAATTATTTGCTCTCAAATTTGATTTTTTTCTCCTTTTTATTAGTATAGATTAATTTTCTACAAATCATTGTAAACCCCTCCCCCCTTTTCCTTGAGATTAAGTTGATATATGAATTGATTATTGATGAACCAAGTTGTAAAAGTATCGTATTCCCTATGGGATTAGACCCTAACCTTGGTTAGGTTTTTACTTTGACGATTGTTTTGACCTTGAAATATAGGCGTATCTTGGGTGTGACATCAATTGCTTATTGGTGTGATGGACAAATATTTGATTTCCTTATCAGGTAAACTATTAACTATGATGACTTGGATGGTCCTTTAATGGCCTTATCTATGCAAATTACTCCTTTACACTTTTATAAGTTGCTTTTGAACTATTTGAATGGGTGGAACTGGAATCTTGAGTTTTCAAAGTTAAGAATATGAATTCTAGCATTCTTGTAGGCTTAAGTTATTGAAAGTGTGAGTTTTTGTGTCATTTTGAGTTTCAAAGGTTTGATAGGGGATTCGTCAATTTCAATAGCCCTAGAATGTCAAAACTGAACCATAGCAAGTTATAGAACTAAATTTGAAGTTAAAAATGAGGTTTTAAGGATCAAAATTTTAATTTTAGTCATTTTTGGAACAAAAGAATGACTTTGGTAAATATTCATAGTTAGGGAGCTCAAATCGGAATTTTGATAGTTCCACTAATTTTTGATGGTGAAACTAATGCTAGAAATAGTCTCAAAATAATTTTTGGTGTTGCAGAGGGTAGTTGTAGTATTTTTTGTTTTAAACTAGTTCATTTGACTTGCATTGATGTGTCGTGGAGACCTCAGAATAAAATTTTGATTATTCCATTGAGTCTGCATCACTGTTCCTCATTTGGATACATATAGAGTTTGTGAAATTTTGATTTTGGATGAGTTCCGAGTGTCTATTTAGAGTTTTCGCTATTTGTTGATTTTTGTTGGTGCTCCATTTTGGTGCAAGTCATTTATCTTCGCGGCCTTCATGGATAAGCCTCTTCATTCGTCGAGGGTTTGGATATTTTACTCAACACATTCGTGTGATCGGCTCTGTGTTCACGGAGCATTAGCTAGTGTGAACCCCGATCTCTATTACTCTCTGTGTTCGCGAGTTTGTCACTGCGATCGTGAAGGTCATTTTTGTTATACTTTTCTGCTTATGCGGGACCCCAGATGCGATCGCCGAGTGTTTTCTATATCTGAAAAATTTTAAACTCATAAAACACCATTTTTAATTCATTTTTGAACTTGCAAGCTTTATGAGGTGATTTTAAAGAAGGTTTTTGAAGATTTCGGTTGAATAAGTATTTCTAACCCTAAACTAATCACTTTTCATAAGTTTCATCTTGATTTTTATTGGAATTTCATGATTTTGAATGTCCAAAATTTGGAATTTTTATACCATGACTTCTAAACCTTAAAGATTGATTTCTAACTAGATTTAAGCTTAATTTTAGTGGGATTTTCACCCATGAACTCCATATTTAATGTTGATCTTGATTTTGAAGTCGATTTTCAGATTTGTTGACTTTGAATTGTAGCCATAATTTATACCATTTTCCCCAAACCCTAATTCGTGCCAATATAGGTATCAAAATGTACCTCTTGATGCATAATATCTATTTTTGATAGTGGTTGATTGATTTGAGGATCGTTTGAAGGGTTGAGTTAATTAAAGGCTTGTTCAAGTGCGGTTTCGGCATCAAGGTAGGTTTGACTAACCTTTTGAGACTGGATTTGAGTTATTGAGCGTGCTTATTTGATAATTCTAAGGAGTTGATTGATTTATGAACCAACAATATGATATGAATGAATTTGATTGGAATATGATATTAGCTATGTCGAATATTAAGTAAATGGTGATCCTACTGATTAAATCATATGATTTGACACAATTGGGATATCATTATGATAACATGAGATATATGATAACTTCTGGATAGTGCTGTGGCTAGTTGATAATGAATGCGTGAACCTGAGAGTAATAAGCCTAATTGGGGATTCTTGTAGAGTTTGATTACATCTTATCATTGATGAGTATTGATGATATGTGATAATGATGGCCCAGTAGTAATAATTGATATGCATGGTATAGTCTTATAATGTGACACTCCATTGTTGCATTGGTATGCATATATCTTATATTTGACTAGTTGTATTAGTATGCGCCAATCTCATACTCCATTATTGCAATGGTATGCACATATGTTATATTGACTAGTTGCATTAGTATGCACATATATTATATTGACTAGTTGTATTGGTATGTACATATTCTATGTTGACTAGTTGCATTGTTATACATATATCTTATATTGGACTTGGTGCATTGATATGCACATATATTATTTCTTATTGTGTTCCATTGATATGCACACATGTTACATATGACTAGTTGTATCGGTACGCATACATTTGATGCATTATTACGTACATATCTCATTCATTTTCATCAGCTGAGATATTATGATCCATGTTGAGATAGGGGTTATAGTCTGTGATGCCTTGAGACTTGGGGTCTAGGTGTGACACAGTGAATGGAGAACCTGGAGGGACCCCAAACAAGCCTCTTAGCATATCATACACACATCCTTGATCGCGGAAGCAATTAAAGAACAACAAGAGAGTAAAATAGTGATAAATTGGATTAAAGAATTCTTTGATATCATAAATTATAAGGAGTCAAGATCACAACATAGATACATCATAGTATTTCAACAATACCTCTAAACATAGAATGGAGCGGGGACCAAGACTGTCAAAATTAACATAAAGAAGTTTCTGAGATATCAAGAGAAAGTAGATAGTGTCCTCGAACTTAAGGACTCACCAAGCTTATATTCAAGATGTCAAACTAGACACGTGGAGGAGGATAGTCAAATGGATCTCCGATTACTACATGGTAACATCATCTAGGCATAGAGTATGCATTAGTACGTTTGAATGTACTATGTAATATGCAATGCAACAAGAGATAGGCAACATAGTAAAAATGCATAATCATAAGCAATATATAACATAATAGCAATATGACAAGTATGATCAATGCTTAAGTAAATATGCTTTGCAAATCATTCATCTTACATAAAACATAATATATAAATATGGGAAGAAAACTCAACCGACTTAAAAATAATACCAAGCGAGCTATACTTGAAGAAAGAGGGAAGTTACTTGCCAAGGTAAACCTCCTAATGCCTAAATGGATCCACTAAGCCTCATGTGAACCGAGTACTTGCCTCTAGTTTTTGAAATCAGGTACTCGCCTCAAGCCCAGACTCGGGTAGTCACCTCAAGCCCTCATATTTAGGGTACTCGCCTCTTAAGGATTTGGGAACTTACCTCTAATCCCCTCACCTATGGTGGCTCGTAGTTTTGGGACTTGGGTACTCGCCTCTAGTCCACTCAGTGCTATGTCTAATCCCCTGGAATACTTAAAATAATATAGCTTTAATAGCTTGTAAGAAACATGGAAGACATGGCATAAGTAGCTTTTAACATCATTAACCTCAAATGGTGAGCCTAACTTCAATCATAAGAATGGGTTATGATCAACATTACCCTTCCATTAACATCAATATCAAAGGCTCACAAGAGGTAAAAATCCATGAGAAAAGGGCCTAATCCTGCTTTAAAACATCGTCTACATTTTCATGAATTAAACACAACTCTAGAAAGTACAAGATCATCATAAAGTCACTTGACTCATATATCAACCAATAGATCATCAAAACTTTATGAAACCTTGAAAAGACACTTTATCAAACAATTGGTGGGTGTGCAATGCTACTATAAAACCATGCAATTCAAGAGTGAAATCATGCAAGAAATCTTGAGGTAAATCAACCCACCAATACCCTCATAGAAGATACATCAAAACCCTTCATCAAATCATATAATGGATCATAGATTCATAGCTCAAAACATGCTGAAACAGTCATAAGTTTTTGAAACCCTAACATAGTTTCTAGTCAAATTCATAATAAGTAATATCCATAAGTAAATCATCTTAGAAACATGCAATTTAAGAAAAAAGGGAGGTTGGGCACTATGGATGAAAGGGCCCAATGGTTAAAACTCATATACTTTGACTTTGGAGATTTTCTTACAGAACATTTGAGTGGAGACTTGAAGCTTGAATGAAATCCTTAGATCCAGAATGAGATTTGGGCACTTGAGTTTTGAGTGAAGTATTTATCTAAGTATTTGAGAAAGTATTGAGGAATGTCTTGTATGATATGGTGTTGAAATATGGCTAAGTATATGTATCTTTACGTATAGGGAGGCTTAAGCCCAAGACCCAATGGCCTTGGATCGAAACAAGAAAAACATGGCAAAATTTACACAAGTGTGCATCGCGCCGAACCCTTACTGGAATTTGCAAAATTTGGAAAATCAAATTTTGCTATGGTTGTGTTCGAGTTATACCTATTTCCAACTCAATTTTACCCCCTGAACAATAATATGGAGTCGAATTATCGATATCATACACAGATTTGAGATATATAGAAATTATGATTTTGGGCACTTTCGAGGCATATTTTCGGTCAATTTTTGGGGTCGTGTCAATATCTCCCCCTTGGGAACATTCATCCCTGAATGTCAAAGAAATGTATATAGGAGAAGAAGTCAAGATATTTTAAATCCACACAAGAATTCAACAATACAGTTAAGCATCAATTGAAAAATCTAAACATAAGTGTCAAAATCAACATGAACTTGTTAATATAAACATGAATGTATGTAAATGACATGAGGAGTAAAACTTAAAACTTGGAATCACATGAAGGACTTCTTGTCTTAGGATTGAATAGAGTGAAAGTGGTACGATTATAGCTTCTTTATAACTGCTTCGGCTTCCTTAGTGACTCCTTCGTCTTGACAATTCCTCTAAAGAACCTTGATGGAAGTTATATCCTTGTCTCTCAACTTTCTCATTTGTATATCCAAGATTTCTAGCGGCACCTCCCATAAATAAAATTATCCTTCATCACACCCACAACCTTCAAAGTTACCATAGCACTTGGGTCTCCACACCTCACCTTAACATGGACACATGGAAAACCGGATGAATCTTATTCATACCCATTGGAAACTCCAATCTATATGCAACCTTACCAATTTCTCCCCCAAACCCTATAAGAACATACAAACATTAACCCAATTGTCAACCCTAAATACACATAGTCCACTTTGGCACCAAAACCCACCATATCTCCATTGGGAGAAACCCCACCTCACCATATTTCACCCAAAATCTCCAACTCTATTAAGGAGGACTCAAGGCCTTGCTTAAACTAGACCCCTTCAACCAAAGAAGGTTTGGAAACATCAAAACTACTACACCACCATCCTCAACATCATCCGACCTCATTCCTAACCTGGTCAACTGGTGGACTTCTCCAACCATCCTCTTGTTACCCCAAAGATTCCCAATTTCCTTAATTCACAAGCAACTTCGTATGCATCAACATTCACTACAACACCCTCAAATGACCCCCAAGTTCTCCCTCACTTCCGGGAATGAACCAGCACATCGTCACCAAGGACCACCAAAAACATAACAAGGTAGGGATTAAATACCCTATTCATGTGACCTATACACATAACCATTACATAAATCAAACCAAAATACATCACCCCAAATTCAAAATATTGGAAAGGACATTTAATAACTCATTGATCACCAGTAAGAATTCAATAGAAATAACTTCCATTCAACACCCCTAAGTCTTACAAGATGATAAATGCAACCTTAGAGATCAATTGCACCTTAAGACAAGAAATGCACTTACCCCTTCAAAACCACCTTAAAAGACCCCACTCAAGGGTGAGTTTATTAGGGAATTAGATTCTAACTCTACGGGCCATACAATCAATGGAGACACAATATCCATGCAACTAATCCATCCCTAGTATGACAGCAAAATCCACCACATCAAATCCAACAAGTCGCAAGGCAAGACCTAATGCAATATGAACACGAAACAAACCTATGAACTTTCTAGCAACAATAGACTCAACAAGGGGTCAGACACGAAAGATTCACATAACACCTTGGGACATACAAGAATCCCACTAGCAACAAAAAGGAATAATGGAAGGAATATTAGAACCTGGATCCATCAAAATGAAAACCTTCAACTTACCTATGAAGTACCATACCAAGCCAAGTGACTCCTAGGGGGATATAGTTAAAAATGTCGACGACCATCCTTATAATATTTAGGTACCCACGGATAATGTCTCATCTTATGATCCATTCTACCATACCCAAAGCATGCACCTGAACCGGCAAAGCAATCTCCCGGGTGGTACCTTCCACACTTGTTTCATGTAGGAGAAGCTTGTCTACCAACACCTTCACCTTGATATTTGGGGTTGGCCACCCCATCCATGGCAACCCTCTTGTTTGGAGCATCGTCGGACTCTTGATCTTGGAAGCTACCATCAAATTGAGCTCTCTTGGATCCCTCACTTCTCCTCTTTCTATTCTTCTCCCCCTCAAGTTGTTCGGCGTAAGTCATGTGGTGGGAAAAATCCATATCACTTATAAACATAGCCTCATGATACTCTTCATTCATCAAATCTAGCACACCCATCATAAACTTGTTCAAAGTTGATTGCGGAACGGCAACCAATTATGGAGAAAACTTGGAGTTTGTTGAACTTGAGGACATACGCCTTTACACTCATGGACCCTTATTTTAAATTCATAAATTCCATTATTTTGGCCTCCCTTAGCTTAAGATGGAAGATCAGTTGAGAAATGCCATCTTAAACTCCTCTCAATGAATAGCATCATGATTTCCCCTTTCCACCTTTTATTACACAAACCAAATTTGTGCCACCCCTTTTAGTTGGTAAGATGCCATCACCACTTTTTCCTCCGAGCTCACCCCCATGATAGACAATACCTTGTACACCTCATTGATGAACTCTTGGGGATCCTCATCCACCTTAGACCCATAGAACTCCGGTTGGTTCATTCTAGCAAAGTCCCTTACTCTCGAGGCTGGAGTATTAGCATGAGGGGCTTGGGCCCCTTCTTTCATTTGGTGGTCCATATCATGTGCCAATATAGTAATAGAATTTTTGAACTCAACTTGGTAGCCCCTCCATCTTGAGGAGTGGGGCAAGCCGGTTGTTCGATAGGTGCACGACCCCTCCTTGGCCTTCCTCTTTGAAGTGGCATGATCAACTAGTAGAGCAAAAAACATTCAATAGAGGAAAAAACTTTATCTCACTTCTACAACACGACATTGACCATGAAGAAGGCAAATATTTCCTAAAATGCGTCATAGCTTCCCTTTCATAGTAGTGGCACGCTTCAAAACCATGAATAAGACTCTAATCGGCGTGGTGTGTTGGATTCTGAGGACCATTAACAACCTAGTGCTCTGATACAAAGTTTTTCATGAGGCGAACCTAGGGCCTAGATGTGACACCGCAAATTGGGAAGTCGAAGGGACCTCAAACAAGCCTCTTAGCATATCATTCACACATCCCTGGACTCGGAAGCACTTAAACAATAATAGGAGAGTAAAATAGGGATAAATGGAACTAAGGGAATTCTTCGATATCATAAATCATAAGGAGTTAAACTTATAGCATAGATACATCATAGTATTCCAACAACACCTCTAAACTCAGAATAGAGTTGGGGCAAGACACTTTTCGCGCTCACCCTCATAATGTCAAATATCAACATAAAGAAGTTTTTGAGATAGCAAGGGAAAGTAGATAATGTCCTCGAACTAAAGGACTCACAAAGCTTATCTTCAAGATGTCAAACTAGCAACGTGGAGGGGGGGTAGTCAAATAGAGCTCCAGTTCTTACATGGTAACATCATGTAGGCATAGACTATGCATTAGTATATTTAAATGTACTAAGTATGTAGGATGCATTGCAAAAAGAGATAGGCAACATAGTTAAAATGCATAATGATAAGTAATAGATTTAATAATAACAATATGGCATGAATGATCAATGTTTAAGTAAATCATGCTTTATAAATCATTCATCTTACATAGAACATAATATATAAATGTGAGAAGAAACCTCAACTTACATAAAATAAGACCAATCGAGCTACAACTTAGAATCCCGATGTCTACGCTACACAGGAAGAAAAGGGAAGTTACTTGCCTAGGTGAACCTCCTAATGCCTAAGTGGATTCACTAAACCTTATATGAACCGAGTACTCGCCTCTAGTTCTTGTACTAGGGTACTCACCTCAAGCCCTCATATTTAGGGTAGTCGCCTCTTAGGGATTTGGGTAGTCACCTCTAATCCCTTCACCTACGATGGCATGTAGTTTTGGGACTTGGGTGCTCGCCTCTAGTCCACTCAGTGCTAGGTCTAATCCCATAGAACACTAAAAATAATAATAGCTTTAATAACTTTTAAGAAACATGGAACATGATATAAGTAGCTCTTAACATCATTGACCTCAAATTTTGAGCCTAACTTCAATCATAAGAATGGGTCATCATCAAATTACCCTTATATTAACATCAATATCAAAGGCTCACAAGAGGTAAAATCTTTGAGAAAAAGGGCTTAATCCAGCTTTACAACATCATCAACATTTTCATGAATTAAACACATCGCTAGAAAGCCCAAAATCACCATAAGTCACTTGACTCATATATCAACCAATTACTCATCAAAAGTTTAAGAATCCTTGAAAAGACATTTTATCAAATATTTGGCAAGTGTGAAATGCTAGTAATAGACCATGCAATTCAAAAGAGTGAAATCATGCAAGAAATCTTGAAGTAAATCAACCTACCAACACTTGATAATACCCTCATACAAGATACATCAAAACACTTCATCAAATTACACAATGGATCATAGATTTATATAAAACATGCTTAAACAGTCACAAGTTTATGAAATGTCAACATAATTTCTAGTCAAATTCATAATAAGTAATATCCATAAGTAAATCAACTTAGAAACATGCAAAAAAAAAAAAGTTGAGCACCATGGGTGAAAGGGCCTAATGGTTGAAATTCACTTACCTTGACTTTGGAGATTTCCTTGAAGAATATTTGAATGTAGACTTGAAGCTTGAATGAAATCCATAGATCCGGAATGAGATTTGAGCACTTGAATTTTGAGTGAAATATTTTTTTAAGTGTTTGAGAGAGTGCTGGGGAATGTCTTATATGATACAGTGTTGAAATACGGCTAAGTATAGGTTTTTTTATGTATGGGGAGGCTTAGGCCCAAGACCCAAAGTCCTTGGACTAGAACAAGAAAAACTAGGCAAAATTTACACAGGGGCGCACCCTGGCCATGTCGTGCCGGGGGAACAAACCCTTACTGGAATTCGCAAAATTTGGAAAATTGAGTTTCACTACGGTTGCTCTAAAATTCGAGTTATACCAATTTCCCACTCAATATTTCCCCCTTTAAAAGAATATGAATTTGGATTTTTGATATCACACATGAATTTTGAATTATATGGATATTACGATTATGGGCACTTATGAGGCACATTTTCGAGCACTTTTCGGGTCGTTTTAGAGATATTTCTAATTATGTACTGTGATGCTTTATTATATACTTGAGTACACGGCCTGTGACTTCCCCAGATTCTATCTTGTAGATTTATCTCTATAGATGTGTACATCAGCCCCACGATGGTTGTGATTTAACCTAATGTAAGGCCCCCGATGCCATTGCATTCTTGGATAGCATTGTATTGCATTATCAAACTAGTTCACAATCTTTGTTTGTTATTATTCATGATTATATTGTATTGTGCTCTAATCCTTTTGATGCAAGTGACAGGATTTTTCGTTATTACATACTTATTCAATTTCTCTTACCTAGTCTTTTGAACCTATTGGGTATATTTTGGTGTACTCACCCCTACTTTATTTCCTCTCTGCAGATCGTGCATAGGGTTCAGGATAGGGTTATTGGTCATTCCATCTACGTATCATTGATACCATCCAAATCTCAATAGTGAGGCTCAGACTTCGAGTCGTCGTGGATCATTAGGTCCTTTTATTTCTTTTCTATTAGATTATGTATCAAATATTATGAATAGCATTGTAATTTCTTTTGAGACAGTTGTAATCATCTTTCAGTACTTATTTAGATGTTCTTGCACTCATGACTCTAGTTTAAGGAGGTTTCTTATGTCATATGAGTTTGTTTCCACTTTATTATCTTTCTTCTGTTGCGATCCATTTTGGGTCGTGACAAGTTTGGTATTAGAGTTATAGGTTCATTGGGCTCATGAGTCAAGAGCAGGGTATCTACTAGAGTCTCAAGGATCAGTGTGTATACGTCCACACTCATCCTCAAGAGTCTACAAAATATTTTCAAAGTATGCTTCCATTCATGCATTTTGTTGTATTGCCCATTTTGGAAGTGTCTAATATACTCCTTCTGCCTAGATATCGACTGCTAGATCCCATTGATCAATAAGAGAGCCTAAGGCAGTTCATGTGGCACCCACTGGAGGTCGAGGTAGATTGGGGGATTGGAACAGGGGCAGGAAACATGCTAGAGGGGTAGCTCCACCTCTAGGGCAGACTACATCGACTTCTCCCAAGCATGTTTATGAGACAGAGGCTACATTAGATCCAATTCCACCCCCTCAGCCCCAAAGACTACACCTTTGGTTCAGGAGTTACTTTGAGTGTATTAGCTAGATTGAAGGGAGCAACATCCCACCCCAGCTACTGTTGATGTACCAATTTCTACAGCATTGGTTGGTCCTTTTATAGCCCAATCTGAGCTAGTTATGATTCATATCAGTCCTTCTATAGTCCCGACAGATTCTCCTATGAATACTATCGTTCTGCCCTAGATATCTAGGCCAAGTTCAGGTTCTCAGTTTCGAAGCTTAATTGTTGGTTCATCCATTGCACCACCCTTGTTTTTGGTGCCACCATCTTCTGCCCGCCTAGCTATTTCTACAGCAGAGTAGAAGAGCTTTGAGAGACTTATGTAGTTAGCTCTAGCGCTATTCATTGGCACTCTTGGTGATAAAGCTTACGATTTTCAATCGGAGTGCTAGGATCGATTATGTAGCTTGGCTATACTTGAGTCGCACAGGGTTACGTACATTTTATACTAGTGTATTAGCATTACCAAATAGTAGTAGAGGTCAGTTATAGCTCATAGGCCTATTAGATCTCTAGCTATCACCTGGGGACAGTTCACTGAGATACTATTAGAGAGGTTCATACCATACAACATCTGGATATCCCTTGGGATGAGTTTCATAGGCTAAAACAAGGATTTATGTTTGTTTTTGACTAAGAGGATAGATTTCATACATTGTCCAGATATGCCTTGTCCAGTAATCCTATTGAGTTTCAGAGAAAATGACAGTTTCCCAAGGGCTTCGCAGGGTATCTTTAGGAGGCTACAACTTCCTTGGTGTTGGTTAGAGGAACTTTTAAGAGTGTTATGGATCATGAAAATATGATAAAGCACATCAGGTAGGATAGATAAAGTGTCAGGAAGAGATTTTGTTGACATGGACTGTTTAGTAGACACCCATCACATGATCGAGAGATTCAGAAGTAGGACCATCAGGGTTGGGCAGTTCAGGCAACTTTTCCAGCATCTGATAGTGTTGATAGATCTAGACCTACTCAGTTGGGTAGTGCATCTAGGCATTGTCGCTTTTTAGGGAAGCCATCTCAGAGGTAGGATACCATGGCTTGTTACCATTGCGATGAGATTGGATACTTGGATCATCATTATATTCACTGTGTACCTCCTGCTCAAACTACATGTGACACCCTGTAACTCCATGCTCTTATGTACCCATTTTTCAAACATCATTTTTTTAGGTGGAGAGTGTATTAGGTTAGTGGGAGACTCCTAGTACTTAGACAAGTTCAAGACTTACCTACGAGTTGAGTTTGGGTGTTGGTTCATGCAAAAGTCTACTTTAAAGGAGCGTAACTCTTAGCACACTTGGAAATGGGATGGCCCACGACATATCTAATGAAATTCCTTTGAGTTAAATTTCCAATGCACTTGGTCTCACATCATTCCTAGGTCGGATGAAAGAGTTATGACCATTTTCGTGAGACCCTCCCATGCAACGATGTCACACTGGCGCTTTGACGGACAGTGTGACCTTGGACAAACCGTTTGGATTGTTTGGGGCTGGAAAAGACCATTTTTGTTCAAAGGCATGTGACATGGCTAGTGGAACTTGACATGAGGCTTGCCACTGATCGTGTGGTTGGTCGTGGAGTCGATCCAAGTGAGGAAGAGTGAGCAAGAGAGGAATTTTGGCTAAGTGTGGTGCCACGGGCACCTTTGACGGGCCATGGAAGGTCAGACGGCTTGTGAGCCTTGGACATGGGGCATACTACAACATCATTCTCTAAGTGTAGTTGGACGGACCACTACATGGATGGTGTAACACCACATGTCCTGTGGAAGTGGCCCGTCAAAGTGACAACGTCGAATTTACTAAGTCTTCCAAATTCCAATTTTTGACCAAGTCTTGTCTCACGGGCACTCCATATGACCCTTGGAGTGCCACACAACACGAAAAGCCTTCAGTGAGGCATCACTTTGCCAATTATTTCATCCGTTCTTTAATGGTATTTTCGTAAAATTGATTACTCTAATGACCTTTTTATACTTCCAATACTATCTTAGTCTCCCCAAAAGACCTAAACTCTATTCCAAAGGATCAAACTCATAACTCTCATCTCAAATACACTCTCAAATTCTCTAAATATCATCCATCAAAACCCCAATACAAATTCAAGAGAATTCAAGAACAAGTTTTGGATTAAAAAACCCACTTCCAAGCTTCAAGTCTTTCACCACCCAATTTCAAGAAACTCAAAGTCGAAGGTATGTGGATTTCAACTATTGGGTATTTTCACCCATAGTGCCTAGCTTCATTCCCACCTTAATTTCATATTTAAAAGTTGATTTAGTTATGCATCTTACTTACAATTAATTTGACTATGAACTATGTTGGGGTTTCATAAAAGTGTGATTTTTTAAGCAAGTTTTGGGCTATTGATCAATGATCTATTTTAAGATTTGATGAAGGATTTTAATTTGTATTGCATGAGGGGATTAGCAAGTGTTGGTGTGTAATTTTACATTAATTTTTCTTGCATGACCAAACTCTTGAATTGCATCATTTTATACTAGCATAACACACCCGCCATGTGTTTAATAAAATGTCCAATTAAGGTCTCTTGACTTGTTGAAGGCCTAAAGTATGGAAATGAGCTAAGTGACATTATGATGATGATAGGATGTATATATGTATTGATTTTCTGGAATACATCTGTAGTATTATGAGTTGACCATAACCAATTGAGGGGTTAATGCCTCAACCACCTCAGATGGGGGTGGTATGCCATCAATCAATTGAGGGGTTGATTCCTCAATCACTTCGGACTGAGGGTGGTCATGTTCGTCAACCAACTGAGGGGTTGATATCTCAATTGCCTCAAATGGTGGTGATGAGCCATCAACCAATTAAAGGGTTGATAGCTTAATCACTTTCGATGGAGGGTGGTCATGTCCATCAACCATTTGAGGGGTTGATTCCTCAATCACTTCTAAGAGGTGATCTACCTTGGATTCCAAGTACTAAGTTTCTTGGTCTATGATGATGGTCTCTTCCATCACATGTAACAAGTTTTATATAAGTATGTTTTACTGCAAGTATCATTCATACATGTCATATTATTATTATGCTATCAATTTCTTCAGATATTGCATTTTGGCTATGTTACTTATCTCTTGTTGCATTGCATCCTACATACTTAGTACATTCAAATGTACTAACACATACTCTATGCCTACATAATGTTACTATGTAGGAACCAGAGCTCCACTTGATCATTCTCCTCCTCCCCATGGCTAGTACAATGTCTCTCAATGCAAGTTGGTGAGTCCTCAACTCCAAGGACATATGTCTCTTGATTTATGCTATGTATTGTCTCTTTTTATATTAGAAACTTTTGATTATGAGAGTGACCCCAGAGATTATCTTGGCCCCGCTCCTATCTATGCAATAGAGGTGTTGTTAGAACCTTACGATGTATTAATGCTATACTCTATCGGCTTGTTATGTTTCTATGGTTTCAAGTTGTCCCTTAGCCGCATTTATCCCTATTTACTATCTCTTGTTGTTGTTCTAATACTTTCGCAACCAAGGATGTGTAATGATATGTTAATAGGCTTGTTTGGGGTCCTTTTGTGTTCCCCATTCACCGTGTCATGTCTACGCCCTAGACTTGGATCGTGACAAATTTGGTATCAAAGCACTAGGTTGATAATGGTCCTCAGCATCCATCACACTGCCGATTAGAGTCTTATTCATGGTTGTGTTGTGCACCACAAATATGAGTGAGGGACTATGAGACGTTCTCGAAATATTCCCCTTTTTCTTACTCTATGTCATGCTATAGAAGTTAAGGTTCTCCCCCCTAATGATTGTCCTTTGTTATGCTAGATCATGAATAACACAAGAGGAAGAAGAGTCAGCACTCTCGAAGAACAATCGGCTCATGGTGAGCTCCGGGATGCTCTCACTTTTCTAGCCCATGCCACGGCTAATCAAGTCAACTAAGTTCCCTAAGCCCCTCATGCTCCTACTTCGGCATCTAAGGTAAGGGATTTCATGAGGATGAACCCACCGTAGTTCAATGAATCTAAGATGGATGAGGATCCTCAAGAGTTTGTTGGTGAGGTATACAAAGTGTTGTCTACCATGGGTGTGAGGTCGAAGAGAAGGTGGAGTTGGCGGCTTACCAACTCAAGGGGGTGTCCAAAATATGGTATGCTCAATGGAAGGAGGAGAACGGAACAACAATGTGATTCTATGGGAGGAGTTTAATGTAGCTTTCCTCAACCAGTTCTTTGCTCTTGAGTTTAGGGAGCCCAAAATGATGGAGTTTATGAATTTGAAGCAAGGATCTATGAGTGTAAGGGAGTATGCCCTCAAGTCCAATCAAATCTTAAAGTTTGCTCCACACTTGGTTACCAACCCGAGGTCTAGGATGAATAAGTTTGTGATGGGTTTCTCTGATTTGGTGAATGAGGAGTGCCAGGATGCTATATTGATTAGTGACATGGATTTGTCCCATTTGATGACTTATGCCAAACAATTGGAGGGGGCGAAATTAAGGAAGATGAGGCGTCATAAGGCCAAGAAGGCACTTTTTGATGGTAAGTTCCAAACCCCCAAGGGTGGTCATTTTCACCAAGGCCAAGGGTCTTTTCATGCTCCTAGTAGAAGATTTGCCAATGTCTACCCAATGTCCCAAGAGGGTGGTGGTGTGGTACCTAGACCCCTGTGTTCAAAGTGTGGCAGGGGTCATGGTGGCCCATGCTTGAGGGAAACTAATGCTTGTTTTGGTTGTAGAGAAGTAGGCCACAAAATGATTGATTATCCATGAAATAGCAAAAAGGGTAACTATGTTCGTCCACAAGGTCGGGGTGCTAATGCATTTTCTTTGGGTAGAGGAGGTTAACAAGGTCGTTCCCTAAGGCATAATCAGTTTTATGCCCTTATAGGGAGGCAAGGGGTAGATCAGGTACCCGACGTTGTCACGGGTATAATAAAAGTCTTTGGTTTTGAAATGTATGCATTGATAGACCCGGGTGCCACTCTTTCTTTTGTCAATCCTCTTATTGCCAAAAAGTTTCATGTTAAGCCTGAATTGTTGTGTGAGTCTTATGAGGTGTCTACTCCTATTGGTGTATCTATTGTTTCTAGGGAAGTTTTTAGAAATTTTCTCGTTTGCATATTGCATAAAATATTGCCTTATGATCTTGTTGAGTTAGATATGATCGATTTTGATGTTATTCTTTGGATGGATTTGTTGCATGCATATTATGCCTCTATTGATTGTAGAACCTGTAGGGTCAAATTCAAATTCCCAAATAAACCCATTCTTGAGTGGGAGAGTCATGATATGGTAGTCAAGTGTAGGTTTATCTCATGCATTAAAGCCCAAAAGATGATCTCTAAGTGGTATCTTTATCATGTTGTGAGGGTTAGGGATATGGAGTCCAATGTCCTTCTTATAGAGTCGGTTCAATTGTAAATGCGTTTCTTGATGTCTTTCCTAGTTTCTCGATGTTCCTTCCAGAAAGGAAAATATACTTTGGTATAGACCTCCTTCCATATACTCAACCCATTTTTATTTCCCCTTATCGTATGGCCCTGGTGAAGTTAAAGAAGTTGAAGGAGAAATAGAGGGATTCGTTGGAAAAGGGTTTTATTAGTCCTAGCTAAGGTGTACCAATGTTGCTCGTGAAGAAGAAAGATAGTACTCTTATAATGTGTATTGACTACTGACAACTGATTAGGGTCACCATAAAAAATAATATCCTCTAGCAAAGATTGATGACTTGTTTGACCAACTTCAAGGGGCCACTCACTTCTCTAAGATTGATCTTCGGTTCGAGTATCATCAAGTGAAGGTGAGGGAGTGTGAAATTCCCAAGACGGCCTTCTGAACTAAGTACGGACATTATGAATTTGTGGTTATATCTTTTGGATTGACCAATGCACCAGCTATCTTCATGAATCTGATAAATAGGGTCTTTAAACACTACCTTGATTTGTTTGTGGTGGTTTTCATCATGATATTTTGATCAATTCTCATAGGATTATGTGTCTTAATTGAAGGTAGTGTTACAAAGATTAAGGGAAGAGAGGTTGTATGCCAAATATGAAAAATGTGAATTTTGGTTGAAATAGGTTGCCTTTCTAGGTCATGTGGTGAATTAGGGGATGATATTAAGGTGGATCCTAAAAAGATGGATGTCATTAGAAATTGACCTAGTCCATTGACCCCAACGGATATTAGAAGCTTCTTGGGCTTAGCACTTACTATCGGAGATTTTTGAATGGGTTCTCTCCTATTACTTCTCCCATGACTAAGTTGACTCAAAAGAAGGCTAAGTTTGTGTGAAGTAATGAGGGTAAAAAGAGTTTCAAAACCTTGAAAGATAAGCTTGTGTTCGCTCCTATTTTGTCTCTACTGAAAGGGTTAGAGGGGTTTGTTGTGTATTGTGATGCCTCCTAGATTGGTTTGGGTTTATTTTATGTAAAATAGTAAGGTGATAGCCTATGATTCTAGGCAACTCAAAGTGCATGAAAAGAATTATCCTACTCATTATCTTGAATTGGCCCTTGTGCTATTTGCTTTGAAAATTTGGTGTCATTATTTGTATAGGGTGCATGTTGATGTGTTTACCGATCATAAGAATCTCCAATATGTGTTCACTTAAAAAGATCTCAACTTGAGGCAAAGAAGGTGGTTAGGACTTCTTAAAGACTATGATATGATTGTACATTATCATCTTGTAAAGCTAATGTTGTGGCCGATGTTTTGAGTAGAGTGTCTATGGGTGGCCTAGCTCATGTTGATGTTGGGGACAAAGAGGCGGCTAGAGAGGTCCATCGGTTGGCTAAATTGGGAGTTAGGTTGGAAGAGGTTGATAATGGTGGTATTGTGGTTGTTGATGGTTCCAAATATTCCTTGGTTGATGAGGTAAAAGCAAAGCAAGATCTTGATCCCTCCTTGTTAGAATTGAAGGCTTTGGTGAGTAGTGGCAAGGTGAAGGTTTTCTCCCAAGGGAGATATAGTGCCCTTAGGTACTAAGATAGGTTGTGTGTGCCTAGTGCGGATAGCTTGAGAGAGAGGATTGTTGATGAGGCTCATAATTGTTCCTATTCTATTCACCCCAGTTCTACAACAATGCATAGAGATTTGAGGGAAGTGTGTTTGGTGGAGAGATATGAAGAGGGATATTGCTAAGCTTGCGTCAGGTTACCATAATTGCCAACAAGTCAAAGTCAAACATCAAAGGTCAGGTGGCCGAACATAGGATTTTGAGATTCCCACTTGGAAGTAGGAGGAAATTAACATGGATTTTGTGATTGGGTTGCCTACGACTAGAAAGGGTTTTGATACTATTTGAGTTATGGTTGATAGAATGACAAAGTTGGCTTATTTGCTACCGGTCAAAACTACATATGGTGCCGAAGATTATGCTAAGTTGTATATTCATGAGTTGGTTAGACTGCATGGGGCACCTTTATCCATCATATCCAATCATGGTGTTCAATTCACTTCTCACATTTGGAGGTCCTTCCAAAGAGGTCTTGGTACCAAATTTAAGCTTTGTACGGCCTTTCACCCTCAAATGGATGGTCAAGCCGAAAGAACCATCCAAACTCTTGAGGACATGCTTAGGTCTTCCATTGATTGAGTTTGCTTATAATAAAGCTATCATTCTAGCATTGGTATGGCTCCCTTTGAGGCTCTTTATGGAAGGCATTGTAGATCTCCGGTTGGATGGTTTGAGGTAGGGGAGATGTCCTTACTAGCTCCGAATTTGGTTATGGAGGCCATGGAGAAGGTGAGGTTGATTATGGAAAGATTGAAAGATCCACATAGGAAACCGAGGCAGACATGCAAAATTGATATCCATACCTTTTCCACTCTACTCAAGTCTAAGGTACTAATTTAAGTTCCCCCTTTGTGATTTCAAGTCTTAAGTTTCAGTCTTTTGTCATTGCATGCATTCATGTTTATATTGACAAGCTTATGGTGATTTTTGATGATTCATGTTGAGATATTTTGAAAATCATGTTTAAATGCATTTTTTGCACCATGTTAAGCTAAAATCTTCATGATTACTTTCCTTGCGTATGTGTTTTTTTTTTGACATTCGGGGATGAATATTCCCAAGGGGGAGATATTGTGACACATAGTAACTCTATGCTCTTATATACCCATGTTTTAAGCCACATTATTTAGGTGGAGAGTGTATTAGGGTCATTGGAGACTCCAAGTACTTAGACAAGTTCAAGACTTACCTACAAGTTGAGATTGGGTGTTGGTTCATGCAAAAGTCAACTTTAAACTAGCATAAATTTTAGCACACTTAGAGCTAGATGTCCCCACGACCTGTCAAATGAAAGCACTTTGAGTTACTTTTCCAACGCACCTGGTCTCACCTCATTCTGACTATAAGGCTAGATTTCATACATTGTCAATATATGCCTTGTACAGTAATCCTATTGAGTTTGAGAGAAATTGACAGTTTGCCAAGGGTTTTGCAGGGTATCTTCAAGAGGCTATAGCTACTTTGGTGTTGGTTAGAGGGATCTTTTAGAGTGTTATGGATCATGATCGTCTGATAAAGCGAATCAAGTTGGATAGATGGGGTAGCAGGAAGAAATTTTGTCAACATGGACTGTTTAGTGGACACCCTTCATAGGACCGAGAGATTTAGAGATAGGGCCATCAAGTGGGCAGTTTAGGAATCTCTTCCAGCATCTGATAATGTTGATAGATCCAACCCTACTCAGGTGGGTAGTGCATCTAGGTGTGATGGCTTTTTAGGGAAGCCATCTCAAAGGTAGGAGACCAGGGCTTATTATCATTGTGATGAGATTGGATACTTGGCTCATCATTGTCTTCACTGTGTACCTCCTTCTCAGACTACATGTGACACCTTGTAACACTATATTCTTATGTACCCATGTTTCAAGACTAATTGTTTTAGGTGGAGAGTGTATTAGGGTCATGGGAGACTCTTAGTACTTAGACAAGTTCAACACTTACCTAATAGTACAGTTTGGGCGTTGGTTAATGCAAAGGTCAACTTTCAAGGAGCATAACTCTCAGCACAGATTAAACTGGATAGCCCACGACATGTCAACTGAAAGCCCTTTGAGTTAGCTTTCCAACGTACTTAGTCTCACCTTAATCCGAGGTCGGATGAAGGAGTTATGACTATTTTCATTAGACTCTCCCATGCAGTGATGTAACACAGGCACTTCGATGGGCGGTGTGGCCTTGGACGAACCTTTTGGATTGTTTAGGGCTAGAAAAGACAATATTTGGTCTAAGGCATGTGACACGGCTAGTGACATGGGCCATAAGACTTTCCACTGACCGTGTGGTTGGTTGTGGAGTAGGTGCAAGTGAGGAAGAGTGAGCAAGAGGAGTTTCGGCTAAGTGTAGTACCACGGGAACCTTTGGTGGGCCATGGCAGGTTAGACATCACGTTTAGCTCTGAATCATCAAGGTTGGCCAAGAACGGCCATTCGTTTGATATAGACATTCGGATGTAATTTGACCCCCTTAGTTCTTTTCATTAAAAGTTAGATATAAGGAAGTGGGACTCACATCAGATCGTAACGACCTCTGATGGAAATTTCATCTGTGCCATTGGATCTGGAACATCCCAATTAGTGGGGCAAGTGAGGGATGATGTCATTGAACCACCTCGCTCCATATGGTTGGATTTGATGGTGTTGTGTGTCAAGGACGTGACACCATATATATATATATATATATATATATGTTATCTCACTTTAAACCTCAATTTTTAGGTAATTTTTTATCTAATTCGGATGATTCAAATGGTTAGCATTTTTTTTGAGTGAAACATCATGAAAGTGTCGAAAATCATTTTTGGCATACCATTCGAGGTAATTTGGTGGATTTTTGTTTTATATTATTGGTTATTATCAAAACTTTTGAATATTAAGGTAAATTGATGTATTAGCCGTTGCCATATTGGTATTGTTTATAAAAAATTTTGAAAAGCGGTTTCTTGGTAATTTTGAATAAGATTTCAGTAAAATCTTTGTCTAAATTAAAGGGATTTTTTAATCGACATGCGATATCTTGGGCTTGTGTTATTTTTGTTTAGCCATAATTACATAGTTTGTTAGATAAGTCACCTTGGTTATAACGTTGGTTTTCCTATAGGCAGGATATAATAGGCGCCATCATGACCTATAGTGTCGGGTCATGATAAGTTGGTATCAGAGCGTGGTTTATTGGTCTTATCTGTATAGAGCTACTATTT
>JAOTQR010000086.1:16909739-16932017 GCA_025774065.1 Solanum ossicruentum | reverse complement strand
CAATTAGGTCCCAAACTTTGCTATTTTAAATCCAATTAAGGACTTACGACTTCAATTTCAATTTTTATCCGCCAATTTCACATAATTCCATACTCCCGCACCTTAAGTTGATTAAATTTAAAATGTACTTCAATCCCAACCATTTTTCCCGAATTAATAATTGACCGTCAAGTGATTACGGGGTCTAACAATACCTATATTATAAGCAATTGAATTGATTTTCTCATCTTTATCGTTTCACACTAGACTAAACTATTGCATCAAATTACTAGTATTTATTTAATTTTTTACATGAATATTACATTTATTTAATGGCAAGTACTATATTCATATAATTTTTAAGTTGACGTGGCACATACGTGCAAAGCACATATACTCTAAACTAGTACTATGTCAAAAGCATGAAGGTCCTTAAAAAGTTGATTGAACTTTTTACCCTTAATTAAAAGACTTCACTTTAGATAAAATTATCTTTTCACCATTCTTTCTAATTATTATATTATTCTTTTAATGATATTAAATATTAAATATAATAAATAAAAATAAAATTTAAATGGCAAAGATTTTCTTATTATGGTTAAATTCCTACTCAAAGAGTCCTTTTTCAATTAAAATAGAGTTGATCCAAAAAAAAAATAGTCAAAAAAATATTTTTAAAATAATAATAGAAGTTTCTGTTTTAAAAAAAGAAGGAAACGTAAAAGAAAATCCCCCAACAAAAAAAAGTAGGTTCAATAACTATCAAAAAAAGGAAAAAAAAACTTTTGAAAAGAAAAGAGTAAAAAGTACTATAATAATAATCAAAAGATGTTTTTGAAACAACCCCAAAAAGTGCTCGAAAATGTGCCTCGGAAGTGCCCATAATCATAATTTTCATATATCTCAAAATTCGTGTATGATATCAAAAATTTGACTTCATATTCTTGATCAGGGGACAAAATTGAGTGGGAAATCGGTATAACCCGAATTTTAGAAGACCCCTAGTGAAAAATAAATTTCGTCAATTTTGCAATTCCAATAGGGATACACGTTTGCTCTGCGTCGTGGAGCTATCGCGGAGATGTGTTATTTTCCTGTTTTCCTGTTTCGGTCTAACGCCTTTGGGTCTTGGGCATAATCCTTCCTATACGTAAAAACACATATACTTAGTCTTATTTCAACTCCATAGCATACAAGATATTCCCCGAAACCCTCTCTAACACTTAGACAAATATTTCACCCAAATTCAAGTGTCTCAATCTCATTCCGAATCTAAGAATTTCATTCAAGCTTCAGGTCCACAATCAAATCTTCATCAAGGAAATCTCCAAAGTTGAGGTATGTGAGTTTCAACCATTGGACCTTTCACCCATGGTGCCTAACCTTCCTTTCAACACAAACTGCATGATTCCAAGTGATTTTACTTATGGGCATCTCTTACTATGAAAGTTGAATATAAACTATGTACGTTGGGTTTTCATAAAATGTGACTGTTTAAGCATGTTTTGATCTATGAATCTATGATCCATTATGTGATTTGATAAGGGGTTTTGATGTATCTTGCATGAGAGTATTATAAAGTGTTGGTGAGTGGTGTTACATAGATTTTTCTCATGTGATTTCATTCTTGGATTACATAGTTTTACAATAGCATTACACATCCATCAAGTGTTTGATAAAATATCTGGTTAATATTTCTTGAGTTGTTGAAGGTCTAATGCATGACATATGAGTTAGTGACTTTATGATGATGAAACTAATGTATAAGTAGGTTGATTTCATAAATAGTATCTATAATGTTGCAAGTTGACCACACCTCGCTCAGAGGGTGGTAGACCAGTGCTACCATGTTGGGGTGTATGTACCTCAATCGCCTCTTTCGGGGGATAGTAGGCCCGTGCTACCATGTTGGGGGGTATGTACCTGAATCGTCCCTCCAAAGGGGTGGTATTCCTTGGACACTATAATGATGGTCTCTTCCTACACATGTAATATGTTCTATATAAGCATGCTTTACTTCAAGAATCATTCATGCATGCCATATTGTTATATGGTAATTTATTGCCTAATTATGCATTTCGATTATATTGCCTATCTCTTTTTAAATTGCATCCTACATAATTAGTACATTCAAACGTACTAACGCATACTCTATGCCTACATGATGTTACCTTGTAGGAACCAGAGGTTTACTTGATCATCTTCCTCCTCCACGTGGCAAGTAGTATCTTCAAAGCAAGTTTGGTGAGTTCTCAATTCCAAGGACGATATTTTTTGATCTTATTTTATGCAAGAACTCTCTTTATTTTATTGTATGCTTTTGAATATAAGGGTGAACCCAGAAAGTTGTCTTGGCCCCCGCTCAATTCTAAGTTTAGAGGTGTTGTTGGACAAGTAATGTAATTATGCTTTGAACTATGATTTCTCTTGACTCTTGGATATTTTACTATGAAAGACTTTTCCCCTTAGCCCCTTATCCTTATCTTATGCCCCTTGTTGTTTTTCAAATGCTTCCGCAACCAAAGATGTGTAATGATATGCTAAGAGGCTTGGGGTCCCTTCAGGTTCCCCATTCACGTCTAGGCCCTAGGCTTGGATCGTGACAAAGAATGTATCAGAGCACTAGATTGTTAATGATCCTCAAGGTCCAACATACCGCATCGATTAGAGTCTCATTCATGGTTTGAAGTGCGCCACAATCATGAATGAGAGGCTATGAGATATTTTAGGAAATGTTTCACTTCTTCATGATCTATATCGTGCGATACAATTAAGTCTTCTAAGGATTATATCTTATTATTAATCATTACATTTTAGAATATGTCTCAAGCTATTCAGGATGGTGACATGTCAAATGTGGAGGTTTGTAATGCTCTATGGCTATTGGCCAAAGCGGTAAGTGGGTGCTTTCGAGACTTCAAGGGATAAGGGAAAGGAGAGGGAGGCTAAAAGGGCCTGAGTTGGTGGTGCCTCATCTTCTACTACTCTACCGATGCCCAAGTACCATAAGAAGAGGACCAATTTCGTCAATTGCCATGGGCTTGGCAAGGAGCATCAGGGGAAGTGTTTGGAGAGAGTTGAGGGTTGCTTCAAGTATGGCGGTGTTGGGCGTAAGATGAGGGATTACCCCGTGGCCTCCAAGAAAGGGGAAAGGATAACTCAACTTGAAGATAGGCTTCCATATGCTAAGCTTGGTGGTTATGGTGGGAGGACTCATCCTAGGTGCCCAAATGTGGGAGAAATCATGATGGCATATGTAAGAGGAATACGGGTACATGCTTTAGGTGTGGCAAGATGGACCACAAGCTTTCTAATTGCCTATATGTTCAAGGGAAAGGCAATAGTGTTGGTGTGCAAGTTTCCCCTACATGCTGAAAGTGTGGGAAAGGCCATGGTGGCCCATGTTTGAAGAAGTCTAATGCTTGCTTTTTTGTGGAGAATTTGGTCACAGAGCTAGTGATTGTCCTCATGTTCAACCCGATGGTAGAGGTGGTGGTCCTCAAGGCAAAGGTGTTGATGTTCAAGCTTTCCCTACGAGTCACAAGTGTGGAGGGTATTATCCTAGAGATTGTGTGACCAATTCGAGTACATGTTTCGAGTGTAGCGCAAAGAATCACGAGTCAGGGCATTGTCCATAGGTTACTAAGGATTATGGAGATGACCGTCAATGTTTCCAATCATACCTCCTCTAGGGGGATCACTAGACTTGGCATGGTGCTCTACAAGTATGTTAAAGGTTTTTGATGTTGATGTATATGCTTTGATTGACTCGGGTGCCACTCTTTCTTTTGTTACTACGTTTGTTGCCAAAAAGTTTTATGTTGAACTTGAATTGTTATGTGAGCCTTATGAGGTATCTATTGTCGTTGGTGCATTCATTGTGGCTAGAAGGGTCTATAGAAATTGTTTTGTTTTCATTGTGCATAAAGGACTAAATCACCAATAAGTGTAGAAACAAAATATGGCTCAAGCAAGCACTCAAGAAGAATCCCAAATCTACTAGCCACATATGGCTCACAAATGACATAGTTGCTCCTGGATCAACAAATGTGTAACAATCAAAATTAAATACTCAAAGAATAGCTATCACGACCTCTGGTGCAGTCTCTTGATCATGGCGGTTCCCCATCGTATACAAATGATTTATCCCACTGCCTTTCTCTGGTGCAGCAAAGCATTTTGGGATTTGTTTAAAAGGGTTAGGAATACACATAAATACTCTTCTTAAAAACTATTGATAGGAACCGTGAAACTCGTCTACGGGATGTCATTACACTTACTGGCCATAAATGGCATATTGTAAGTGAGGGTATCCAAGAATTTGGTTAATTTAAATTGACATAGAACTTACCAAACCTCTTTTTATAGGCCTTTAATTGATTATAGTCCATCTAAAAACTCATGGTTGAAACGACCCCAAAAAGTGCCCGAAAATGTGGCTCAAAGCGCCCATAATCGTAATTTTCAAATATCTCAAAATTCGTGCATGATATCGAAAATCTCACTTTATGTTCTTGATCAGGGGGAAAAATTGATTGGCAGATGGGTCTAACCCCGATTTTTGAGCAACTGCATCAAAATTGTATTTTCCAAAAATATTAATTTTTAGAATCAATCTGCATCCCTGGCACGACTCAGCCAGGGCGCGGATCAGTGTTAATTTTTGCCAGTTTTTGTTGTTCGGTCCAAAGCCTTTGGGTCTTGGGACTAAGTCTTCCCATTCATAAAAATACCTATACTTAGTCATATTTCACCTCCATATCAAACAAAACATTCCCCAAAAACATTCTCAAACACTTAGACAAATATTTCACACAAAATCAAAGGTCCAAAACTCATTCCGGATCTTAATAAATTCACTCAAGATTCAGGTCCTCAATCAAATCTTCATCAAAAAAATCTCTAAAGTTGAGTTATGTGGGTTTCAACCAATGGTTCCTTTTACCCATGGTGCTCAATCTTCCTTTTTGTATAAATTGTATGTTTTTAAGTTGATTTACTTATGGGACTTCCTTATCATGAATTTGACTATGAACTACGTTGGGGTTTCATAAAAGTTGACCGTTTAAGCATATTTTGAGTTATAAATATATGATCTATTTTGAGATTTGATGAAGGATTTCAATGTATATTGCATGAGGGTTTCAATAAATTGTATATTGCATTATTTCACTCTTTAATTTCATGATTTGTTCTAGCATTACGAAAATGACCCAAAAAGTGACCCATAATGTTCCTCGAAAGTGCCTAAATCGTAATTTTCATATATCTCAAAATCCATACATGATATCGAAAATCTAACTTTATATTCTTAAACAAGGTGAAATATTGAGTGGGAAATGGTTCTTATACCAATTTTAGAGCAACTGTATCAAAATTTTAAAATTGTAAAATGCGATTTCTAGAGAAGTTTCCGTGCCCAAGGAGCGACACGCCCAGGGCATGCCTCTGTGCAATTATGTGGCCAATTTTCTTGTTCGGTTCAGGGCCTTCCAATGCATAAAAACACTTATACTTAGCCATATTTCACCTTCATATCATACAAGACGTACCCTAATACTCTCTCAAACACTTAGATAAATATTTCACCCAAAAATTCAAGTGTCAAAACTCATCCAGATCTTAAGGATTTCACTCAAGCTTCAAGTCTCCATTTTCAATCTTCATCAAGGGATTCTCCAAAGTTATGGTATGTGAGTTTCAACTATTGGGTCCTTTTATTCATGGTGCTCAAGATTCCTTTTTACCTAAATTACATGTTTTAAGTTGATTTTACTCATGGGTCTTCTATTATGAGTTTCACCATGAACTATGTTGGCGTTTTGTAGAAGTGTATAGTTTATGCATGTTTGAGCTGCAAATCTTAAATCAATCTTGAGATTTGATGAAAAGTTTTTATGTATATTGTATGAGGGAATTACCAATTGTTGGTGGGTAGTTTTATATTGAATTTACTTGCATGATTTCAAGCTTGAATTGCATAGTTTTACACTAGCATTGTACACCCACAAAGTGTTTGATGAAATGTCCTATTAATGTACCTTGAGTTGTTAAAGGCCTAATGCTTCGCATATGAGTTAAGTGACTTTATAATGATGAAAGGATGATATGTATGTGTTGATATCATGAAAAACATCTATAGTGTTATGAGTTTACCATAGCCCATTGAGGGGTGATGCCTCAATCACCTTGGATGGGGGTGGTAAGCCATAAACCAATAGAAGGGTTGATACCTCAATCACTTCCGATGGAGGCTGGTCATGTCAGTCATTCAATTATGGGGTTGATACCTCAATTGCCTCGGATGGGGGTGGTAAGCCATCAACCAATTGAGGGGTTGATACCTCAATCAATTCCGATGGAGGTTCGTCATGTCAATCACCTAATTGAGGGGTTGATTCCTCAATCACTTCTAAGGGGTGGTCTACCTTAGATTCCAAGTACTAAGGTTCTTGGTCTATGATGATGGTCTATTCCTACACATGTAAAATGCTCTATATATAAGCATGTTTACTTCAAGTATTACTCATGCGTTCCATATTATTATATGTTCATCTATTGCCTAATTATTCACTTTGACTATGTAGCCTATCTACTGTTGCATTGCATCCTACATACTTAGTACATTAAAACGTACTAATGCATGCTCTATGCCTACATAATGTTACCATGTCGGAACTGGAGCCTCACTTGGTCATCCTCCTCCTCCACGTGGCTAGTGCGATATGTCTCAAAGCAAGTTGGTGAGTCCTTAACTTCTAGGACATACTTCTCTTCATTTATGCTATATATAGATTCTATTTTCTTTACTGTGTGCCTTGACAATGTGGGTGAGCCCGATTTCATTTCTTGGCCCCTACTAAGTTCTACGATTGGAGGTGTTGTTGGACAAGTTATATAATGATGTTATAAGCTTGACTCCCTTTGACTCTTTTGAGGTTTTGTGATATAAAGGCTGCCCCTTAACCCCCTATCCCCCTCTTTACTATCTCTTATTGTTGTTTAATTGCTTCTACGACCAAGGATGTGTAATGATATGTGAAGAGGCTTCATTGGGGTCCCTTCAAGTTCCCGATTCATCATATCATGTCTAGGCCCTAGACTTGGTCATGAAAAACTTGGTATCAGATCACTATGGATGTTCAATGGGGATGAATCCACCAGAGTTCAATAGGTCTAAGGTGGATATGGACCCCCAATAATTAATTGATAAGGTATACAAGGTGTTGTCCATTATGGATATGAGGTCGAAAGAGAAGGTGGAGTTAGCGGCTTACCAACTCAAAGGGGTGGCTCAAATATGGTAGACTAAATGGAAATAGGAGAAGGGGAACAACAATGGGAGGATTTTTAGGTGGCTTTCCTCAACCAGTTCTTCCCTATTGAGCTTAGGGAGGCCAAAATGATGAAGTTCATGAATTTGAAGCAATTGTCTATGAGTGTGAGTGAGTATACCATCATGTTCAACCAACTCTCAAAATATGATCAACACTTGGTTGCCGACCCGAGGTCTAAAATGGATAAGTTCATGATGGATGTAGTCGATTTTATTAATCAAGAATGTCGGTCTGCTATGTTGATTAGTCATATGGATTTGTAACACTCGATGACTTATGCCAAACAATTAGAGGGGGGGGGAAATTGAGGAACAGAAGGGGTCATGAGGCCAAGAGGGCCTATTTTGATGGTAAGTTCCAAACTCCGAAGGGTGGTCAGTTTCACCAAGGCCAAGGGTTTTCTCATGCTCCTAATGGGAGATTTGCCAATGACTACCCAAGGTCCCAAGAGGGTGGTAGTGTGATGCCTAGACTCATGTGTCCAAAGTGTGGTAAGGGTCATTTTGGCCCAAGCTTGAGAGATACCAATGCTTGTTTTGGTTGTGGGGAAGTAGGCCACAAGATGTTTGATCGTCCATGAAATTACAAGGGTAAGGATGTTTGTCCTCAAGGTTGAGGTGCTAATGTTGTTCCTTTGTGGAGAGGAGTCCAACAAGGTGGTGCCCCAAGGCATAATTGGTTTTATCTATCCAAGGGATGCAAAGGGTGGATGAGGTGCCTGATGTTATCATTGGTATGTTAAAAGCCTTTGATTTTGATGTCTTTGCATCGATAGACCCTAGTGCCATTCTTTCTTTTGTTACTCCTCTTATTGCCAGAAAGTTTCATGTTGAGCCTAAATTGTTATGCGAGTCTTATGAGGTGTCTACTCTTATTGGTGTATCTATTATTGCTGGAAAGGTCCATATAAATTGTCCCATTTGCATCTTACATAAAATATTGCCTTTTGAGCTTGTTGAGTTGGATATGATTGATTTTGATGTGATTCTTGGGATGGATTAGTTGCATGCGTATTATTCCTCTATTGATTGTAGAACCTGTAGGGTCAAATTCCAATTTCCTAGTGAACCCATCCTTGAGTGGGAGAGTCATGATGTGGTGGTCAAGGGTAGGTTTATCTCTTGCATTAAATCCCAAAAGTTAATCTCCAAGAGGTGTCTTTATCATCTTGTGAGGGTTAGGGATGTGGAGTTCAAAGTCCTTCCTATAGAGTTGGTTCTAGTGGTGAATGAGTTTCTTGATATCTTTCCAAATAACCTTCCCGATATTCCTCCCGAAAGGGAAATATATTTTTGCATAAACCTACTTCCCGATACTCAACCCATTTCTATTCCCTCTTAGTGTATAGCCCCAGTGGAGCTAAAGGAGTTGAAGCAACAATCAAGGGATTTGTTGTAGAAGGATTTTATTAGGCCTAGCCAATCACCTAGGGGTGCACCAGTGTTGTTTGTGAAGAAGAAGGATGGTCTCTTAGAAAGTTTATTGACTACTGGTAACTTAATAGGGTTACCATAAGAATAAGTATCCTCTATCAAGGATTGATGATTTGTTTGACCAACTACAAAGGGCTAGTCACATTTATAAGATTGAACTTTGGTCCAAGTATCATCAAGTGAAGGTAAGGGAGTCTGACATTCCCAAGATGACCTTCCGGACTAGGTATGGGCATTATAACTTTGTGGTTATGTCTTTTGGGTCGAACAATGGACCGACTATCTTCATGGATCTTATGAATAGGGTCCTTGAACCCTACCTTGATTTGTTTATGGTGGTTTTCATTGATGATATTTTAATCTATTCTCATAGTGAGGAGGAGCATGAGGCTCATTTGAGGGTAGTGCTACAAAGATTGAGGGAAGAAAAGTTGTATGCTAAATATGAGAAGTGTAAATTTTTGTTGAAAGAGGTTGCCTTTTTAGGTCATGTGGTGTCAAGGGATGGTATTAATATGGATTATAAAAAGATGGATGTGATTAGAAATTAGCCTAGACCATTGACCCCATCAAACATTAGAAGTTTCTTGGGCTTAGCGAGTTACTATTGGAGATTTGTGAATAGGTTCTCTTCTATTACTTCTCCCTTGACTAAGTTGACTCAAAAGAAGGCTAAGGTTGTGTGGAATGATGAGTGTGAAAAGAGTTCTGAAACCTTCAAGGATAAGCTTGTCTCCACTCATATGTTGTCTCTATCGGAAGGGTTGTAAGGGTTTGTTGTGTATTATGATGCCTCTCGTATTGGTTTGGGTTGTGTTTTGAAGCAAAATGGTAAGGTGATAGCCTATTCTTCTAGGCAACTCAAAGTGCATGAAAAGAATTATCCTGCTCATGATCTTAAATTGGCTCCCATGGTTTTTGCTCTGAACATTTGGCATCATTTTTTTGTGGGGTGCATGTTGATGTGTTTATCAATCATAAGAGTCTCCAATATGTCTTCACTCAAAAAGATCTCAACTTGAGACATAGAAGGTGGTTGGAACTTCTTAAGGATTATGATATGAGTGTGCATTATCATCCCGGTAGTGCTAATATGGTGACCGATGCTTTGAGTAGGGTGTCTATGTATAGCTTAGCTCATGATGATGGTTGGGGCAAAGAGGTGGCTAGGGAGGTCCATCGGTTGGCTAGATTGGGGGTTAGGTTGGAAGAGGCTGATAATGGTAGTATTGTGGTTGTTGATGGTTCAAATTCTTCCTTGTTTGATAAGGTAAAAGCAAAGCAAGATCTTGACCCTTCCTTGTTAGAATTGAAGGCCTTGACAAGAGATAGCAAGGTGGTGATTTTCTCCCAAGGGTGAGATGGTGCCCTTATGTACCAAGGTAAGTTATGTGTGCCTTGTGTTGATGACTTAAGAGAGAAGATACTTGATGAGGCTCATAATTCTTCCTATTCAATTCACCCCGATTCTACAAAGATGTAAAGGTATTTGAGGGATGTGTTTTGGTGGGGAGATATGAAGAAATACATTGTAAAAGTTGTATTTGGTTGTCATAGTTGCCAATAAGTCAAGGTCGAACATAAAAGGTCGGATGGCCTAACCCAAGACATAGAAATTCCTACTTAGAAGTGGGAGGAAATTATTATGGATTTCACGGTTGGGTTTCCTATGACTAGGAGAGGTTTTGATTATATTTGGGTTGTGGTTGATAGAATTACAAAGTCGGCTCATTTTATACTAGTTAAGACGACTTACGAGGCCGAAGACTATGCTAAATTGTACATTCGTGAGTTGGTGAGATTGCATGTGGTGCCCTTGTCTATCATATCAGATCATGGTACTCAATTCACTTCACACTTTTGGAGGTCCTTCCAAAGAGGTCTTGGAAACAAGGTAAAGCTTAGTACGAGCTTTCACCCTCAAACGGATGGCCAGGCGTAAAGAACTATCCAAACTCTTAAGGATATACTTAGAGCTTGTATTTTGGATTTTAAGGGTAGTTGCGATGATTATCTTCCATTAACTGAGTTTTCTTATAACAAAAGCTATCATTCTAGCATTGGTATGGCTCCTTTTGAGGCCCTCTATGGTAGGTGTTGTAGATCATTGATTGGGTAGTTTGAAGTGGGAGAACTAGCATTGTTGGATCCGGATCTAGTTATGGAGGCTATGAAGAAGGTAAGGTTGATTATAGATAGGTTGAAAATAGCCCAAAGTAATCAAAAAGTCCTATGATGATGTGATCAGAAGGGAGCCTGAATTTAAAGTTGGTGATTGGGTTTATTTGAAGGTGCAACCCATGAAGGGTGTGGTTCATTGCTATAAGAAGGGTAAATTGAGTCCAAGGTTTGTGGATCTTTATAGGATGTTTAGGAGGATGGTCAAGTGGCCTATGAGTTGGAGTTTCCTAGCGAGATGGACTTGGTTCATCCGGTGTTTCATGTATCCGTGTTGAGGAAATGTATGGGTGACCCAAATGCTATTGTCCCATTGGATGTTGTGGGTGTTGTTGAAGACAACTGGACTTATGAAGATGTTCCAGTAGAGAACTTGGATAGACAAGTGAAGAGGTTGAGGAACGAGGATGTTGCTTCCGTTAAGGTCCTTTGGAGGAATCAGCAAGTCGAAAGTGCTACATGGGAGGCCGAAGGAAGCAAGCAAAAGTGATACCCTTATCTCTTCCATTCTACTCAAGCCTAAGGTACTGATTCTAATTCTGCTATGTGATTTTATGTCTCATGTATCATCCCTTTATGTCATTGCATGCATTCATGTTCATGTTGACAAGTTCATGGTGATTTTGACACATATGTTGAGATTTTTGCCACGATGTTTAAGTGCATTATTGCATTCTTATTAGGGATAATTACTTCATGATTACTCTTCTTATATACTTTTCTTTGACATTCGGGGACGAATGTTCCCAATGGGGCGATATTGAAACGACCCTAAAAAGTGCCCGAAAATGTGTCTCACAAGTGTCCGAAATCGTGATTTCCATATATCTCAAAATTTGTGTGTGATATCGATAATCTGACTTCATATTATTGATCAGGGGAAAAAATTGAGTGGAAAATAGGTCTAACCCTTATTTTAGTGCAACGAAATCAAAATTTGAAAATCACAAAATGTGATTTCCAG
The DNA here is from genome assembly GCA_025774065.1 of Solanum ossicruentum. Taxonomy (NCBI): domain Eukaryota; kingdom Viridiplantae; phylum Streptophyta; class Magnoliopsida; order Solanales; family Solanaceae; genus Solanum; species Solanum ossicruentum. The sequence continues at coordinate 16,920,126 of JAOTQR010000086.1, read as the reverse complement.
AGAGGTTTCCACGACCAAGGACGCGCCTTTGTGTAATTTTGTGGCTAGTTATCTTGTTTAGTCCAAGGATTTTGAGTCTTGGGACTAAGACCTCCCAGGCATGAAAACACCTTTACTTAGCCGTTCAAGTGCCAAAACTCATTCGGATATTAAGTATTTCACTCAAGCTTCAAGTTTCCATATCCAATAATCAAGGGATTTGCTAAAGTCAAAGGTATGTAGGTTTCAACCATTGGGTCATTTTACCCATGGTGCCCAAGCTTCCTTTTTAACTTAAGGGTCATTTCACCCATGGTGCCCAAGCTTCCTTTTTAACTTAATTACATGTTCCTAAGTTGATTTTTTCTTATGGGTCTTCTAATATGAATTTGACTATGAACTATGTTGGGGTTTTGTAGATAAGTGACCGTTTATGCAGGTTTTGAGCTATAAATCTTAGATCTATATTAAGATTTGATGAAGGGTTTTGATGTATATTGCGTGAGGGTATTACCAAGTGTTGGTGGGTGCTTTTAGATTGAATCTACTTGCATGATTTCACACTTAAATTGCATGGTTTTACACTATCATTGCACACCCACCAAGTGTTTGATGAAATGTCCGATTAATGTATCTTGAGCTGTCAAAGGCCTAATGCTTGGCATATGAATTAAGTGACTTTGTGATGACGAAAGGATGATATGTATTTGTTAATTTCATGAAAAACATCTATAGTGTTGTGAGTTGACCATAGCCAATTGAGGGTTGATGACTCAATCACCAAGGATGGGGTGGTAAGTCATCAACCAATTGAGGGGTTGATACATCAATCACTCCCAGCAGAGGGTAGTTATGTCTGTCAAGGAATTAAGGGCTTGATATCTTAATCGCCTAGGATGGGGTGTTATGCCATAAACCAATTGAGGGGTTGATACCTCAATCACTTCCGGCAGAGGCTGGTCATATCTGCCAAATAATTGAGGGGTTGATACCTTGATCGCCTCGAATGGGGGTTGTAAGCCATCAACCAATGGAGGGGTTGATACCTCAATCACTTCCGATGGAGGGTGGTCATGTCCATCACCTAATTGAGGGGTTGATTCCTAAATCATTTCTAAGGGGTGGTCTACCTTAGATTCCAAGTACTAAGTTACTTGGTCTATGACGATGCTCTATTCATACACATGGAATATGTTCTATATATAAGCATGTTTACTTCAAGTATCATTCTTGCATTATATATTGTTATATGTTTATTCCCTAATTATGCTTTTTGACTATGTTGCCTATCTAATGTTGCATTGCATCCTACATGCTTAGTACATTCAAATATATTAATGCATACTCTATGCCTACATGAAGTTATCATGTAGGAACCAGAGCTCCACTTGATCATCCTCCTCCTCCACATGGCTAGTCTGATATCTCTCAAAGCAAGTTGATGAGTCCTAACTTCGAGGACATACTTCTCTTGATTTATGCTATGTATAGACTCCTTATTATTTATTGTATATTTTGACTATGAGGGTGAGTCCGATTTCTTGTCTTGGCCCTCACTAAGTTCAATGTTTAGAGGTGTTGTTGGACAAGTTATGTAATGATGCTATAAGCTTGACTCCCCTTGACTCTTTTGATGTTTTGTGATATAAAAGATATCCCTTTGCCCCGTATCCCCTCTTTACTATCTCTTATTGTTATTTTACCACTTCCGCAACCAAGGATGTGTAATGTTATGTTAAGAGACTTGAATGGGGTCCCTTCGAATTCCCCATTCGTCATTCAATTACTCACCCACAAAGTGTTTGATAAAATGTCTAGTTAATGTTTCTTGAGTTGTTGAAGACCTAATGCATGTATTTTGAGTCAACTGACTTTATGATGATGAAAGTAATGTATGAATGTGTTGATTTCAATGAAAGTATCTAAAGTGTTGTAAGTGACAATACCATAGAAGAGGGGTATGTACCTCACCCACTTTGTTGGGTGGTGGTAATCCCGTACTACTATAGATGAGGGGTATATACCTCATCCACCTTCCAAACGGGTACCATTCCTTGGATTCCAAGTACTAAGTTGCTTGGTCCATGATGATGGTCTCTTCCTACACATGTAATATGTCCTATATAAGCATATTTTACTATAACCATCATTCATGCATGACATATTGTTATATGCTCATTTATTGCCTAATTATGCATTTCAATTATTTTTCCTATCTCGTGTTGCATTGCATCCTACATACTTAGTACATTCAAACGTACTAATGCATACTCTATGACTACATGATGCTACCATGTAGGAACCGAAGTGTCACTTGATCATCCTTCTCCTCCACATGGCTAGTATTATCTCCTCGAAGCAAGTGTGGTGAGTCCTCAACTTTGAGGATGATATCTTTTGTTCTTATGTTATGCAAAGACTCTCTTTCTTTTATTGTATGCTTTTTAGTATGAGGGTGATCTCAAAACATTGTCTTGGCACCCACTCAATTCTAAGTTAATAGGTGTTGTTGGACAAGTTATTTAATTATGCTTGAGTGTTGAATCATTGATGGTTTATGTTACGAAAGACTTCCCTTAGTCCCTATGCCCATTTTTCTAATCTTTTATTATTATTTAATTGCTTCCGCAACCAAGGATATGTAATGACATGTTAAGAGTTTGTTTGGGATCCCTTTAGGTTCCCCATTCACCTTGTCACATCTAGGCCCTAGTCTTGGGTCGTGATAAATTTGGTATCAAAGTTCTAGGTTGTTAATGGTCTTCGGCATCCAACACACTGGGTCGATTAGAGTCTTCTTCATGGTTGTGTTGTGCACCACAATTATGAGCAAGTGGCTATGAGGCAATTTAGGAAATATTTCCCTTCTTCTTGATCTATGTCGTGCTATAGAAGCTAGGTAAGGTTTTCACCCAACGAATATTCTTTTCAATGCTAGATTATGCCTATCCCATAAGAAAGAAGAGCCCACACTCCCGAAGAACAATCGGCTCATGAAGAGTTCCAGGATGCTATTGCCTTGCTAGCTCAAGCCATGACAATCAAATCAACCAAAGGGCCCCAAGCCCCTCGTGATCCTACTCTGAAGAGGTCGCTGTAGAAGTTTTAGATAGAGTGGAAGAGATAGGGATACTGCTTTTGCAAGTTTTACTCGGCTTCCCATATGGCACTTTCGACTTGTTGATTTCTCAAAAGAACCTTCACCAAAGCAATATCTTTGTTCCTCAACCTCTTCACGAGTCTATCCAAAATTTCTACCGGAACCTCTTCATAAGTCAAATTTTTTTCAACAACACCCACAACATTAAGGGGCACAATAACACTTGAGTCACCCACACACTTTTTCAATATAGACACATGGATGACTGGATGTACCATATTAATATCATTAGGCAACTCCAACTTGCAGGCCACCTTACTAATCCTCCTCAATACTCTATAAGGTCCCACAAATCATGGACTCAATTTACCCTTCTTACCAAAATGAACCACACCCTTCATGGATGAGACCTTCAAATAGACCCAATCACCAACCTTAAATTCAAGCTCCCTTCTCCTCACATCGGCATAGGACTTTTGGTGACTTTGGGCTGTTTTCAATATTTCCCTTATCAACCTTACCTGCTCTATCGCCTGCATGACAAGATTTGGACCTAACAAAGTCATCTCCCTTACCTCAAACCATCCAAATAGGGACCCACAATGTCTACCATAGAGAGCCTCAAAAGGAGCCATACCAATACTATAATGATAGCTATTGTTGTAAGAAAACTCAATGAATGGAAGATGATTATCCCAACTACCCTTAAACTCTAAAACACAAGTTCTAAGCATATCCTCAATAGTTTGGATAGTTCTTTGGGATTTGCCATCCATTTGAGGGTGAAAGGTCGTATTAAGCTTTACCTTGGTACCATGACTTCTTTGGAAGGGTCTCCAAAAGTGAGAAGTAAATTGAGCATCACGATCCGATATGATAGACAAGGGCACCCAATGCAATCTAACCAATTCATGAATGTAGATCCTTGCATAATCTTCAGCATCATAGGTAGTCTTAATCGGTAGGAAATGAGCCAACTTTTTCATTCTATCAACTACAACCCAAATGCAGTCAAAATGTTTTCTAGTCTAAGGCAACCCAACCACAAAATCCATGTTAATTTCATCCTACTTCCAAGTTGAAATCTCTATATCTTGGGCTAGGCCACCTGGCCTTTGATTATAGACTTTGACTTGTCGGCAATTGTGGCATCCGGATAAGAACTTAGCAATATCTCTCTTCACGCCACCCCACCAAAACCCTTCCCTCAAATCTCTATACATTTTGGTAGAACCAGGGTGAATAGAATAGGAAGAATTATGAGCCTCATCAAGAACCTTCTTTCTCTTATCATCAACACAAGGCACACAGAATCTACCTTGGTACCTAAGGGCACCATCTCCTCCTTAGGGGAAGACCTCCACCTTATCATCTCTCACCAAGGCCTTTAATTCTAACAAGGCACGGTCAAGATCTTGCTTTGCCTTTGACTCTTCAATCAATGAAGATGTTGAGCCATCAACATCTCCAATACTGCCATTCCTAACCTCCTCCAACCTAACTCCTAATCTAGCCAACCGATGAACCTCCCTAGTCAATTATTTTGCACCATCATCGATATATGCTAGGCTACCCATAGACACTATAATCGAAGCATCATCCACCATATTAGCCTTACTGGGGTGATAATGTACACTCATATCATTCTTAAGAAGCCCTAAACACCTTCTTTGTCTCAAGTTCAAATCTTTTCGGTTGAACAGATATTGGAGACTCTTATGATAGGTAAACACATCAACATGCACCCCATACAGGTAATGATGACAAATTTTCAAAGAAAAAACCAAGGTGGCCAACTCAAGATCATGAGTAGGATAATTCTTTTCATGCACCTTAAGTTGTCTAGAGGCATAAGCTATCACTTTACCATTTTGCATCAAAACACAACCCAAACCAATTAGTGAGGCATCATAATACACAATAAACCCTTTCAACCCTTCTGATAGGAGCGGAGACAAGCTTATGTGTGAAGGTTTTGGAAATTTTTTTCAAACTCGTCGATCCACAAACATTTTGCCATTTTTTGGGTCGACTTAGTTATGGGAGAAACAATAGAAGAGAACTCATTCATAAACCTCCGGTAGTAACCCGCTAATCCCATGAAATTTGTAATGTCCGATGGAGTCAAAGGTCGAGGTCAATTTCTAATTACCTCTATCTTCTTAGGATCCACCTTAATACCATCACTCGACACCACACGACCTTGAAAGGAAACCTATTTAAACTAAAACTCGCATTTCTCATATTTGGCATACAACTTCTCCTCCCTCAAGATTTGTAGCACTACCTTTAAGTGATCCATATGCTCTACCTTACTATGGGAGTAGATCAAGATATCATCAATAAATACCACTACAAATAAATCAAGGTAGGCTTTAAGATCCTATTCATAAGATCCATGAAGATAGTCGGTGTAATGGTCAGCCCAAAAGCCATAACCATAAATTCATAGTACCCATACCTAGTCCAGAAGGCGGTCTTGGGGATGTCACACTCCATCACTTTCACATTATGATACTCAAACTGAAGATCAATCTTAGAGAAGAGACTAGCCCCTTGAATTTAGTCAAAAAGATCATCAATCCTTGGTAGAGGATACTTATTTTTGATGGTGACTCTATAAAGTTGACTGTAGTCAATACACATCCTAAGAGAAACATCCTTCTTTTCCACAAACAAGACCAGTGCACCCTAAGGTGATTAGCTAGGCCTAATAAAACCCTTCTTCAATAAATCTCTTAATTGTTCTTTCAACTCCTTCGGGGCCATAAGGTAAGGGGGAATAGAAATACGTTGAGTATCATGAAGGAGGTTTATGCCAAAATTTATTTCCCTTTTCGAAGGAACTCCGGGAAGCTTAATGTGCTGTCAAAATACAACACATTTGATGCCTTAAACAAGGAATTTTGTCAGTTCTTAATGTGACCTTTTATTCTTTTTAGGTTTTTTGTGTTGTTCTTGCAGAAAAGATAGATTGGCATGATTCTGGAGAAAAGTTACAGATTTTACAGAAGCATGGACATATGAGTTCACCTATGAGTTGTAGCTCAAGCTATTTGTCATAGGGTGCTATCATAGTAAGAAATAGAGGCTAAAATTAAGAAATCTGCTAAGGGGAGGTCAACCCTACGAGTCGCAGCTCTCAGTATGACTCATATAGGTGTACTCGTAGCAGGAATCAGAGAACCCAAACTTTGGATCAACAATTGAAGGTCTACACTAAAAGAGAAGCATATGAGTTGTAGCCCAAGCTACGACTCATACCAGTGGGTCGTACCAGTTGAGTCCAAGATGACAAGAACCTAATATGAGACCTTGATTACGACTCATAGGTCACCCTACGAGTCGTATCTGCATAGCGTACCAGCTGCCAGCTATCTTTTTTATGTAATTTTTAGCATTATTTTGTAAACAATATAAATACCTTAAGTTAGGGTTTTATTTAGTGAAATTTGAAATTGAGCAAAAATCACCATCTTTGAATATACTCTTAAGGCAATATTTAGGTTTTTAGCTTAGTCTATCATTTTCTATTGGAAAACTCAATTTTGGGGATTGAAAATCTTGCTTTGTGCTTATTATCAATCTATAAAGCTTGTGGTTTGCAATTTGTGGTGTCTTCAATCTTCATTGCTTTGGGTAAAATTCTCAATAAGGTCTTTTACTTGCATTTTTGTTGGTTTTACCTTAGCCATGAGTGGCTAAGCATCCACAACTTAGGATTGTGGGAACCATGGGTATTTAACTTGAGATGACCTAGTTTAGTTCATTTCTATGATTGAGGTTTTGCATGTATTGTCCATTTCTCTTCATTATGATTATTGTTTGGTGGTGGCCAATACCAAACCCTGCCTATTATCAGAATCCTGACCAAGATAGTGACAAATAGGAAAAGAGAAAGCAATGATAGAATTTGATTGATATATTCTCGTCTAATCAACCAAACCTGACCAAGTGGAGGTTGACTGGGGCAGTAGGTATTGATTAGTTGGTATGTCATTGTTGCCGACCGAGCGCCATGGTGAAACTCAACCTTCACCTTCACAAGAGGGCTGGAAGAACCTAAGTTATCATCCTGCATGTGAATTTCTAATTGTAGCTATATTATCTAGGTTAATCGAGTTAATGAACCATGGGGAACACAATTACCAAGTTGTCCCTAATATTTTCTGTTTTTCTGCATCGTAGTATAGTATTTATTTTAATTTATTCTTGAAGCACAAAAATCCCCCATTTCGAGGTTTTAGTTAAAGATACTAGAACTGATTGATAGCGAATTCTCATAGTCAAACCATGTATGCCATGTGGACTCAATCCTAACCTTTAGTTAGGTTAATTGTTGATAGCGACCGCTTTCTATTGGAGCGTAAGCATCAGTCAGAAATTATGGTGCAGTTGCCGGGGAATACGGCTAGATTTGACTTGATTTTACTATTAGTTAGTTTTAGGGTTAATTTCTAAACTCTTTTGTATTTTACTTTTGTATTTGTTTTTGTTGTTTGATTTCAATTGTAGGGTATATTAGGTTGTATGCCCAACATAAGGAGCCAAGGCAGTCCCTTAGCTCCGAACAATTTGGAGATCCATCAACTCTATAGAAGAAAGGCTCAAGTGAATGAGGATATTGCGATTGAGGAGGATATAAATATGAATGATGATATGGGAAGAGAGGAGAATCCACCACCACGGGATAATAGGCCATAGCTTAGGGACTTCAACGAAAATGCTTATGGATGGAACTAATATCGATTGAACCCTATGGACATAGACGTCGCTAGTGCTATAGTGTTGCCTCCATTATTGGTCGACGCTAAGTTCTCGGTATCGAGTGGATTACTTCAAATGCTCCAAAACTGTAGATTATTCACAGGGCTACCCTTAGAAGATCCCCACCGTCATCTCCATAATGTGGTGTTTGTTTGTAAGAGTGTCATGGGGACACAAAATCTTTCTCTTGATGTCATTGGTGTAAGAGTGTTCCCACTGTCACTAAGTAGGATTACAGTTATATGGTTGTCTGAGCTTTCTCCGGGTACAATAACAAGTTAGGCAGAGCTTCAAAGAGTGTTTCTTGAAAGATATTTCCCAAGATCTAAGAAGTTGAAGCTCAAGGATCAAATAAACAACTCTGGGCAATTGCTAGGTGACCCTATCAGCACAACATGGGAGAGATTTACCAAATGCTTGAGGATGGTCCCCGATCACAAGATTGTTGATGATGCCTTGGTTGAGATTTTCTACCGAACACTTGATGAGAATAGTCAAGCTTTCGCTGACTCAATCATGGGAGGCATGTTTCTTGACCAACCTTTTGCATTAATAGCCACAAGGATGGAGCAAGTGGTTAAAACCATTTGATCAAGGGTCAATGAGAGCTAGGTGCGATAAAGACTTCTTATGCGATCAATACCAACAATGAGCATGCAAAGGTCAATGAGGAGATCATGGATCAACTTGCTCAACTTTGCACAAGCATGGACTTGGTTTTAAAGCAAAACCAAGCAAGTGTCAAAGCGGTCACTCACCAACCTCCTAATGCTCCCATCTATGATGATCCATTTTTTGATAAAGATGCTTGTTTTGTAAGTAATCAAGCAGCGAGTTTCCGGGATAATCCTCAAGGGTCCACTTTGGACTATTGGAGATAAGGTTCCAAGAATCAAGGTTGGAACTACAACCATGATGGTGCTTATAGAGAAAACTGAGGTGTTTACTTTGAAAGAGAGAGGATGTCGGATGATGAATAAGGTAGAAGATATGGTTATAAGAATGTTCCTTATGTGCCGCCCCACAACCGTGATGTCTTGCCAAGCACATCTAGGCTTGAAGAGATGTTTGACAAATTGTTGAAGAGAGTCGATCACAAAGATGAGACCTTGAAGGGTATGAAAGTGGATATCTTAAGTATTAACCAAAAAACAGAGTCTCACTCTGTGGCGATTAAGCAACTAGAGCAACAATTTGGGCAAGTTTCTTTGCAATTGAACCAATGCCAAAAGGGCACCTTACAGAGAAATATCATTCAAAATCCTAAAAATAAAGGATATTGCATGGTTATCATGACTCGGAGTGACAAAAACACCATAGATCCTCCTATGCCGGTAATTATGGATGAAAGTGATGAGAAGGTTCTTGGTGGTGAAGTGTGGTTGATGGAAAAGGTCCGGAGATTGCCGGGAGGCAAAGAAAAGAGGTAAGAGAGCACGAAAAATTGGAGTCATTTCCATAGCCTTCTCCTCCTCCTTTTGCTGAAAGGCTTAAGAAAAAGGAAGAGGAGGGTAAATTCAAACACTTCCTCTTGATGTTGAAGCAACTGTCCATCAACATTCCCCTTCTAGAAGTTTTGGAGAAGACGCTCGGATATGCCAAGTATATGAAGGATTTGGTGACAAAGAGACATACTTTAAGCCAAGAGTTCTCACAGGAACTACAACAGTGTATTGTTATCATGGCCAAATGCCTTGTTTAAAAATAAGAGGACCCCGGTGCATTCACCATCCCCTACACCATTGGTGATGTTGAATTTGCAAAAGCATTTTGTGACCCAGAAGCGAGCATAAATCTAATGCCTCTTGTTGTATTCAAAAAGCTTGGTCTTGGCACTCCTACCCCAATGAGAATGCGATTGATCATGGTGGATCAAACCATCAAAAAGCCATAGGGAATGCTTCTTGATATGCTTGTAAAAGTTGATAAATTCATCTTTCCTGTAGATTTTATGATCCTTGATTATGAGGTTGATTTTGAGGTGCCCATTATTTTGGGAAGACCATTTTTGGCCACTAGGAGAGCTCTCTGGATATAGATACACGTTAATTTCCATTTAAGGACAATGATGTGGAGGTAGTGTTTGACATTAACCAGTCAATAAAACACCCATATGAATTGAAGAATGAGGTTTGGTCCCTTTATAATTAGTAATAATGGAGGATGACCAAGTCAAGCCAGGACATTACATAAGGCGCTTCTTGGGAGGCAACTCAAGCATTTTTGATAATTATTTGTTTGTTTCAAGAATGTTTGGTTGTTGAGATGTTAGGTAGTATGGTGTGTGTTTATTTTAAGTAGGAAGACATTGATGGAGTAGTAATATTTTGAAGATTGTTGTGCTTTTGAGACTTGGTTTGCCGGTGGAAATTAAAGAACTGAAGAAGTCAGAAAATGGCACTTGGAGCAGCTTCTACGAGCAGGCCTACGAGTTGTAGTCACCACTATGACTTGTAGTCACGCCTTGTAGAGGGAAACAGTGAGTATCAGAAGTTGCACACACACTATGAGCCAACCTTACGATTCATAGGGTCTCTTATG
>JAOTQR010000086.1:16854096-16909729 GCA_025774065.1 Solanum ossicruentum | reverse complement strand
CTTATGAGTCATAAGTAGGGTTCGTAGTGCACAGGATGCATTTTAAATTTTCATAAGTGTTTGGATTGCTATGAGACCAGGACTTGCGAGTCATAGGGCACCCTACGACTTGTAATCGGGATCTCATAGCCCCGATCTATAGTTTTTTTAAAATGTTTACCCAATTTCATTTAAAAGGGGGTCAAAATAAAATTTGACCCCAAATATTCATTTCCCCAACCCTAATATTGTCGAAAATCCCCTATTCCTCTCCCCCATTCACTTTTCCGACTAAAATCCAGGCTACCCACGTCATTTTCCAACGAGAATTTCGGTGAGGTTACTATTTTCAAGAGTTTTGACGTAGTTATCGATCTCCTTTGCCTTGGTTTATTTCTTCTATCGATTATTAACCTTCGTGGTTAAATTTAATGCGGTATTGTGGCAAGTGCATTCTTAGTATGATCATATACTTGTCTTAATCATAAATGCTCATGTCTATATGGTGATGTGTAGACCTAGAAATGAAACCTACGGTTTGTATGCTTTGAAAGATTTTGCTTTAAATAAGCCTTGTTCAAAATCCTTGAGTGGGTGGTTATAAATGTAAAATTATTGCTCCATAGAATGTAGTGTTTAATTGTTTCCCGACCATAGTAAGGATTGTCTTAGGAATCGGAGTTTAGGAGGTGTAGGTGTGTTTTATACGTCATAGCATGTTAGACTTGATTGAATATGTTGGAATTGTTCTTACATTTCAATGGAATGATTTGTTGATAAAAGTGTGAGTTAGGATATGAAATAACATTTGGTTTTAATCGACGAAATGAGGAACAGACTTCGATGCTTAGGGATAATGGTTGTTGTAACTTTCTGATGTCATTTTGGGACTACCTATGTGTAAAATATATCATATTTCTCTTTTGGTTGCCAATTCCTAAGTTTATTTGTCTTGTTTGAGCTTGTTGTGGGAAAGTGTTAGACAATACTGGTGTCTTCTGTTTTCAGCTATGAGGCCCTCCTACGACTTGTAGAATCACCTACGAGTCGTAATGGTCCCTCGTACCAAGCATTAGTCATCTGTAGTTTCCTCATGTTTCTCATACAAGACCCATATATGACGCTTAATACCCATTATGACTCGTAGGGAGGGTCTCATAATCCTGACTAAGTTCTTAAAAATGTCTTTGGAAATAGGTACGGGACCAGACTAAGACTTGTAGGCTCCCCTATGAAACGTAACTACTCCTCATATCCGAGTTCAGAATTCATTTTTGTAAGAAATCTTGATACTACGAGGCTAGTGTACGACTCATAGGGTACCCTATGAGTCATAACTGTACTCGTATCTACAAACCTGCAATTGCATTAGAGACTTTTCTTATGTTTTGTATTGTTTCTATTTTTAAGTGGTTGTATTTCTTGTTCTTTGCTTTGTGATCATTGTCAGGTCAAACATCTTAATGATCACATGTTGTTATATGGTTGATTTGCAGATATAATTCCTTCAAAAGACAAACGACCAATCCAGACATTTCAATGGAGGTTGATTGACAAATCCTCTGAGGCTGGGAGATCTGAAAAGTCTCTAGAAGTTCATAAGATCAAAGTACACCCCCGAAGCTAATATACCTCAGACCCCAGTGTAGACCCCCATGAAAGACAGTAGTTCCTCATTGTCTGAAGTGGAGGAATAACATGATAATAGAGACGTTTCTGAGAGCAGCCTATAACAGATGACCCCCACACACTCAGGGAAAGATTCGAAATCTGAGAGCACCTCCAAGACCTAGCAAGAAGAAGTCTAGTCACAGCCTTTTACCCACCACAGATGGTGTATCCCAAGGATGAAGGAGATATATGGACAGGGATTAGAACACAAGGGATAGGGAAAGCTAGTTTGACAATTTCATGAGGAGTCTAAACTGAATGACTCAGGACTAGATAGGGTGCCAGGCTTTGATGTAGAGATAGATTAGCATGGCCTATGACGGACCACACAGCAACTGGGAATATATGCCCCTTACGTAGTCCATGAGTTTTATTGCAGCATATCTTGCTATACTCCACCAAGGGTTACTGAAGAATAAAAAGCAGATTGAGCAGCCGAGATTACGGGTGGTGCCAGTCCGGGGTAGGACAGTTCCTATTTCGGAGGAGGCTATTCGACAGGTCCAGTTTGGGACAACTTACAGTGTATGATGGATGCATTGACAAGATGACGAGAGCGATGACAGGAAGAACATTGGGGCCAGGACAAAGCTTCTACAGTAGATTGCCCACCAGATTTGTTAGGAGGGTTTCGAGCTGACGTGGGTTACAAACCACGCAGACCCTATAGTGAAGGTCCATCTCTCTTTCCGGGCAAAGTTTTGGTGATCTATTATCCATTGGTGTATCCATCCCACTTTCATGGTTAATGTGATCATCTTGGAGTAGGCTGTGTTATTAGCCAACATTCTAGCTAGTTGTGAGATAGACTAGGCCCGGATAATCTCGGAGTAAATCCATGAGTCAGCCTTCTGGATGAACATCTCATCGCCATTTCCTATTTTGATTTATAGGTTGTGCAATGTAGTAGATGGTCCTATCGACCCCCACCAGGACTAGCACATAGAGACCACACGCTCCATGGATGCCAGCCTGATTAAGGCTGACGAGAACCCGGTGGCCTTATCACGAGCAGCTTCTCCAGCTACTCTAGAGCTATTCCCCGTAGAGCCTCAAACTCAGGGTTCACCTCCAGCTAATACTTGTACTACTTCAGCTTCTACAGAGCCTTCTCCAATTGTTGATATCGAGTCCACACCATCCTCCAGTATACCAATACCAACAACATCTACATTATAAGTTGATTCTATTGTCTCTTTTTTAACTTTCCAGGCACTATTGTGCAAGGTGGCTACGGTAGAGTCCAGGTTATGAGCTTTAGCAGCATAGGTCAGATCTTGGGTCAATCGGATCGTATGGGACTCAAAAGAGAGGATGAATGCATTCACCCATGTATTAGTAGATGAGAGAATTAGAGCGGTCGATGCCTGAGTTGATGCTTTCGAGGCAAGAGTCCAACGAAGGCTTGAGGGTGCTAGGCCTGTTGACATGAGTGTCATGACTGAGGAGTTGGCCAAGTTCAAGGCCGACCTATCATAGATGTTAGCATCCCCTATTGCAGTTCCAGAGGTAGCACCGGAGGGTGACAAGGTGTGACTGGCTAGCTGACTTCCCGCATGCTCATGGGAAGAGGCCCTTCTAGACATAATCCAGAGATGAGCCAGAAGAGTCCTCGACTTGATGACCCAGCACCCGTGGTGGAGGAGCTGATATCAGAAAAGATGGTGTAGGAGCCGATCCTATTGGTGTCCATACAGAGAGATAGGGAGCAGCAGCATTCACATAGAAAGGGTAGTTCACGTGCAGCTGCGACCCATATTGCTAAGGAGGATATGGTGACCCAAGACCCTACAGACCAGCCAGAGACCAGTGCTTATGCACCATGATATTTGACTCTTTTTTACCCCAGTTCTTATTTTGTCACTATGGATACTTTATTCTGTTGTTAGACAATCTTTTTATTATGTTGGTGTTTTGATTTTTCGTCCAACTCTATTTGCGGTCACTCTGAATAATCATAACCACTTAAATTAAAATGTAAATTCATTAAATTTATTAAAATGAGATTAGAAAATTTCATAGAATTAATTAGAGTATTCTTGATTTCTCTTTTTCGTCATTCATCGATGTTGATTTATTTCTACAAATGTCTAAACAATCACTGGGCTAGACTATGCATACTTCACGACTTCACTATTTATATTAAACTTAATCCTTACAGTTTATAATACAAAACAAAAAAATTAATATTAATGGAGGAGTTGAGAACAGGGGCAACAATGGTGAACTGGAGGAGAATGAAGAAGAAAGGCCAAGAGTTAGGTGGGTTGGGTTTGGAGAGAGATGCAAAGCATGGAAGTGGGGCAAATTTCCTCCTTTTTTTTGGGGGGGGGGTGTGATTAACTTTTTGAACCATTAATTGTTGAATTTTTTAAAAAAATTAACAATTTATTTTTTTATGTTTAGATTGGACCCACATGCCTCATGTCATAATTTTATTTGTGACTTTTTTCAAACATAGCATGTGAGCTACACACACATTATTTTTTAAGTTAGATGTCTTTTTGTATTCAATAAATATATATTTGTTAACATTAGAGTCTTCAATAGGTACTAGGCCTAGTTGAGGTGTCTAAGTGAAAAATATGGACAACTTTAAGGAGTCGTCGATGACTTAAGCCTTAATAATAATAGTTCATGTTAAATTTTGCAAAACTTTGTATGTTTCCCTTTTCTGCTTGATTTCACAAACACAATCTCTTTCTTGCTCCATATTATGCTCTTTATTTCATGAATTTCTTAACGTTGATTTGTAGTACACCTTCAATGCCCAGTTCTCACCTAGAAAAACTGTAGCTACTCCACACACCTTGAGCAGCTTGTCTAATCAAACATAGACAACAAATAGGGCCAGCAGCTATGTATCTTATCGACACAGAGAAAGAGTTATTCACGCCTCAACACAATCAACAAACCTGTATTAGAAATCACAAATATCTAGCCATTGCATCAAGAAGTCCATTCAAAATTGTACCTTTTAATGATACTGTGATATTGTATCACACGATTGTTAATCATTTTGAAATGTATGAACATTTTAAAATTCTTGGATGAAATGATGATCAATGCATTTTATTTACTTGTGATGGAAGTTCTTTAAAAGAGTTATCATCTACTTCTCCTTCATATGACACATTCATGAGTAGACATACCAGCTGCTTACAATTATTCAAGACATGACTCAGCATATTTTTTCAGACAAATAGAACACTTCTTTTTGAAACTTTGATATATGAAGGAAAATTCAAGGGGAAATTTATCTTGAAGAACGAAGCGGACAACACTATCCTAACAACATTATTCTTCAGCAAGCTATAATTTAACAAATTAATACTAATCAATGTTAGATGATACAAGGGTCAACCTTCCTATAAGTTGTTTCTAGTGTTAGATTATACAAAGGTCATCTTTAAATGACCATAACTCTTACCACAAAGAATTAGTTGTACTATGACCTACTAAATAAAATGACTTTGAATTTTATTTCCAACGCGACTGATTTAACCTCATTTGGAGTTTGGATTTAAATGTTATAGTCGTTTTACTGAAGACTGTCAGAGCAGAGTTGAATTACAAAACCTACTCATGGGTCATTGTTTAAGTGATGACCCGTACTGTCAACTCGTGGAAAAACTTTCGAAAATCCATTTTTTGGTTTGATATTTGATGGACCCATCTACGAAATGTATATGCTTCTACGGACCATAGATTGTGCTAGAAACCCTAAAATTTGGCCAAAAGTTTATGGATTGGTTTCTACGAGCCGTAGGTGGGCCCATGGATGACTTTGAAAGATTATTAGAAAAGGTTATTTTGGTCTTTACTCACCTTTTTAAAGCCTAAACGGAATGTTTTTACTCCTGATAAATCCCTAAATATATTAGTTCAACATTTTTACGCTAAAAACACCCTCTCCAACTTAGGGCAAGGTATCAGAAGATAACTTGTGAATTCCCCCAAGTTGTTTCAAATTTCAAAACTTCTAGGTATATAAGACTAACCAAAGCATGGATTATGTTCTTCCATGTATCCCATAACCTAAATTGGTGGAGTTGTGAATGAATTGATCTCTCGTGAATGTTTCTTGAAAGGTTTCTCTAAAATCCTAATGTATTCCTATGTGATCTTGCATGAATTACTCTTTATGAATCAAATGATTCAATTAAGCGATTTTTCTTTTCTACATGGACCCTAACATGAATTCTTGTTAGTTTTACATACTTCACTTAAATGGGTATGCAGGAGTATAATTTGATCCTATAGAGACTATGGAATCCCTAAATGCTTTAACGCTACTTCTGTTTTCCTGAATGCTATGAGTTAGAATGATGCATGATAGAGTATTTATGAGTCAAGAGTTGAACCTTAAAAGAATGTAACCAAAGAGTTGATAGTTGATGTAATGAATTGAGTTGACAAATGCCCAATGAGACTAGATGCATGAGTTAACCATAGGTTGATGTCTTATGAGCATGTTGAGTCTTGGGAGGAGTATTGAACACCAAATTGAGTAAGAGTAATTCCAACTCAAACTCAATAACTATATAGCCGATGTAAGAGAGAATTAAACCATAAAATCGTATGTTTCCTATTGTCCAAAATAGAGGACTTGATGTTCTAATTTTTGATCCATCGATGGGATATCCTATACTATAGCAAGGTGTTGGATGGATGTGGCAATTATATCACTTCGTTGTATAATCACCAGCTCATAGGTGATGGTTGTCGGTTAGCGAAACTCTCACATAAGTCTTCATAGTACTCTAAGTTGATTGGATTAAATGGTATATGAGAGGTCATTGTCTAAACTGTATTCTTACTTTAGATTCTTAACTTACTAATTGAGTTCCCTACTTCTTGAGTTAAGCTATTTTTGAGTTGATGTTATTCTACCTTAATATGTTTCATTCTGTCATTTTACATATTCATACATTCTATGTACTGACATCCATTTGGGCCTGCATTCTTGATACAGAGACAGTTATTAAAAGTTATCAACAGCCGCCCCATTAAGAACCTATTTGCATTTTGGTGATTCGTGAGCCCTCTCCTACTTTCGGAGGTTATCATGTACTTTTCTAGCTGAAACGCCCCAAAATGTGCTTTGAAGTTTCGTAATAATAATTTCTATATATCTCAAAATTCATATGTGATATCAAAAAACTCTGACTTCATATTATAGATCTGGGGGCGAAATTGAGTGAGAAATGGGTATAACTCAGATTTTAGAAGATCCGAAGCAAAAAGTAATTTTCGTTAATTTTTTGAGAAACAGTGTTTGTCTGCACCCAGGCCGCGATGTGCTAAGGGCGCAAAGTAGTACAATTTTCTCTTTCACATTTGGTTCGTGTCACTGATTGGACACGGACCAGTACAACTTTTTCCTTAGTTTTTCCTATGCGCACAAGTGCATTGAGGTCATAGCCCCATGGCCACTAAAATGTGAAATCACCCATACTTAGCCATTATTCAGCTCTTATCTGACAAAACCCTCTCTCAAACCCCTCTAATTCCCTTATTAAAATTTAAGGACCTCAAGCTAAATTTTGTAACTCAAGGATTCATTTCAAGCTCTAAGACTACTTCAAGTTCACCTCAAAGAATTCAAGGTTTAAGGTATGTGGGTTTCATCCATTGGGTCTCTTTCCACCCATGGAGCCTAACCTTCTCTTTTTATGAAAATTGCATGTTTTCAAGTTGTATTTCCTATGGATATCTTTTATTATGAATTATGAGCATAAATCATGTTTGGATTTTATAAATTATCGATTGATTATGCATGACTCTCTATTTCAAGCTTATACCATAATTTGATTAGGTCTATTAGGGCTATGCATGTTTTGAGCTATGAAGCTATGCTTTGTTATGTGCTTTTGTAATGGATTTTAAGGTACCCTATATTAATACATGTTGGTAGGTTGATTTACATTAAGTCTACGCATCTTATTTCACTCTTGAATTGCATGATTTTGAACAAGTATCATGAACTCACCATGTGTTTGGTAAAATGTCAAATTAAGAATTATGAAGTTATTGATGATCTATTTCATGATTTACAAAGTCAAGTGACTATATGATGATTAAGGGCTTTCAAGTCTGTATTGAATTCATGAAAAGTGTCTATGATTTTACAACTATCAAGTTAAGCCCTATTTCAAGATTTTTACCTCTTATGAGCCATTCATTTTAAAGCAGCAAGGGTTCATGTATGATTATGATCTACTCTCATGTTCAAGTTAGGCTCACAACTAGAGGTCAAGCATGTTTCAAGAGATACTCATGTCCTGATTCCATGTTTCTTACAAGTTATACAAGTTATGATTATTTCATATATTCTGTGGGATTTGACTTAGCATCTATTAAGGCTTAAGATAGGTGTTCGACTCAAGGGGTCCTTATATAAAGTCTTTAGTCTCTAAGCTATGTGCCACCATAGGATTATGATTATTACCCTTGCTATACTAGTGAATCCATCTAGCCATGTTATCATATTTGGTTTGCCTTGCCAAGTAGACCACACCTAGCCAAGGTGTGTCACATCCGTCCACCTTATCGAAGGGGTGTTATGCCTTGAATTCCAAGCTGTAGCTACTTGGTCTAGGTCGGTTGAGGTCGCTTCCTACATATGTGTGCTATATATATTGTTCAAGATGAATGTTTTACAATCATGTTTTATTATGAGTATTGATCATGCATGCCATATAGAGATTATGTATCTATTGTTTATGATTATGCATTTTTAGTATTTTGGCTTATGTTTTGTTGCATTGCATCCTACATACTTAGTAAATTCAAACATACTAGCGCATACTCTATGTTTACATGATATTACCATATAGGGATCGGAGCACCTATTGATCATCCTCCACGTGGCTAGTTGATATACTTCAGAGATAAGCTTTGTTGAGTCCTCAAGTCCGAGGACACTATCTACATTTCTCTTGCTATTTTGAGACTTCTTTATGTTGAGCACTTGACATTATTAGGGTGAGCCCGGAAAGTGTCTTGGCCCCCACTCCAGTCCAAGTTAGAGGTAGTGCTAGATATTATGATGTACTTATGCTATGAGCTTGACTCTTTATGCTTTTATGAATACCAAGATTTCCCTTAGTCTCACTTCCCCTTTTATTATGTCTCTTGTTGTTATTTACTTTGATTGCATGACCAAGGATGTGTGATTGATATGCTAAGAGACTTTTTTGGGGTCCCATTTGCCGTGTCAAGTCTAGTCCCTAGGCTTGGGTCATGACAAACTTGTTATAAGAGCACTAGGTTGTTAATGATCCTCGAAAATCCAACACACTGCGTTGATTAGACTTTTGTTCATGGTTGTGAAGCATGGCATAACTATGAGTATGAGTCTTTAAGGCGTCTTAGGAAATGTTTCCCTTCTTTGTGATCTATGGCGTGCTTTAGGTGTAAGGTTATATGTCTTTTCCTCTAAAGAATGCTCTTTGGTATTCTAGATCATGCTGATTCCAAGGGGAAGACTAAAGAGAGCTCGTACTCGTGAGGAGCAACCGGCCCCTCCCACTCCTTAAGCTACTCAAGAAAGAGGGGTAGCCCAAGAGGAGTTTTGTGATGCTATCACAATGTTGGCCCGTGCTATGAAACAACCAAATGAACCAAGGGTCCTAAGTTCCTCATGCTCCCACTTCAGCCTCTAGGGTGACAGATTTCACAAGAATAAACCCTTCAAAGTTCCACGGATCTAAGGTGGATGAGGATCCCCGAGAGTCCATCGATGAGGTGTATAAGGTGCTATATATCATAGGGGTCAATTCAGAGGAAAAAGTGGAGTTGGTAGTCTACCAACTCAAAGGTGTGGCCCAAATTTGGTTCACCTAATAGAAATTGGAGAGAAGAGATGATGATGCTAATCATTGGGAGGAGTTCAAAGCCGCATTCTTCAACTTGTTCTTTCCTATCGAGCTAAGGGAGGTTGAGATAATGGAGTTTATGAAAGTTAAGCAAGGTTCCATGAGTTTGAGGTAGTATGCACTCAAGTTCAACAAGCTCTCCAAGTATGCTCCACAATTAGTTGCTAAACCTGGATCAAGGATGAATAAATTTGTGTTGGGAGTGCCGAGGTCAATGAGGAGTGTCATACTACCATGCTTTTAGGTGATATGGATTTGTCCCAGCTCATGACTTATGTCGAGCAACTAGAAAGGGAAAAGCTTAGAAAAAGAAGAAGTGGTGAATCCAAGAGTGCTCATTTTGAAGGTGGTTTCCAAGGTTCCAAGGGTGGCCAATTTCCTTAAGGCCAGAAATTCCAAGGCCAAGGGTCTTGCAGTGCTCCTAATAAGAGATTTGCTAATGATAATCCAAGATTCCAAGGTGGTTGTGGTTGGATGACTCACCCTAAGTACCAAAAATGCTGTAGGAACCATATTGGCCCATACTTGAGAAATTCCAATGCTTGCTTTGATTGTGGTGAAGTAGGTCACAAGGTTACTAATTGTCCTCATGCTCAAAACAAAGGTAGGGATGGTCGTCAACAAGGCCAAGATGCTAATGCGGGTCCAAGGGCAAAGAGAGGGCAACAAGAGGGTGCTCCAAGGCAAAATAGATTCTATACTCTACAAGAAAGGCACGAGGTGGATGAGGTATCTGATGTTATCACCGGTATGTTAAAGATTTCTTATTTTGATATGTATGCATTGATAGATCTGAGTGCCACTCTTTCTTCCATTACTCCTTTTGTTACCAGAAAGCTTCATGTGAGTCCTGAATTGTTGTGTGAATCGTATGAAGTGTCTAGCCTCGTTGGTGAGTCCATTTTTGTAAGAAGATTCTATAGAAATTGTCCCGTGTTCATATTGCATGAAGTCTTGCCTTGTGATTTTGTTGAATTAGATATGGTGGATTTTGATGTCATTCTTGGGATGGATAGGGTGCTTGCATATTTTGCTTCTATTGATTGTAGGACCCATAGGGTTAATTCCAATTCCCTAACGAGCCCATCATTGAGTGGGAAAGTTGTGATGTGGTGGTCAAGGGTAGATTCACTTCTTGTCTTAAAGCCGAAAAGTTGATTTCTAAGGGTTGCCTTTATCATCTTGTGAGGGTTAGGGATGTTGAGTCCAAAGTCCTTCCTATTCAGTCAGTTCTGGTGGTTAATGAGTTTCTTAATGTTTTCCCTAATGTGCTTCCCGGTGTTCCTCCCGAAAGGGAAATAGACATTGGTACAGACCTCCTTCCTGATACTCAAGCCATTTCCATTCCCCCTTACATATGGCCCTGGCAGAATTGAAGGTGTTAAAGGATCAATTGAGGGATTTGTTGGGGAAGGGTTTCATAAGGCCTAAACCTTTGGGTGCACCGGTGTTATTTGTGAAGAAAAAGGTTTGTTCTCTTAGAATGTGCATTGATTACCAACAACTTAATAAGGTTACCATAAAGAACAAGTACCCTCTACCAAGGATTGATGACCTTTTTGATCAACTACAAGGGGCTAGTCACTTTTGTAAGATTGATCTTCGGTCTGGATACCACCAAGTTAAGGTGAGGGAGTGTGATATTCCCAAGACGGCTTTTTGGACTAGGTATGGGCACTTTGAATGTGTGGTCATGTCCATTGGGTTGACTAATGCACCAACTATATTTATGGATCACATGAATAGGTTCTTTAAACCCTACCTTGACATGTTTTTGGTGGCTTTTATTGATGATATATTGATTTATTCATGGAGTAAGGAAAAGAATGTGGATCACTTGAAGGTGGTGTTGCAAATCTTGAGAGAAGAGAGATTGTATGCTAAATATGAAAAATGTGAATTTTGGTTGAAAGAGGTTGCTTTCTAGGGCATGTGGTGTCGGGTGATGTCATTGAGGTGGATCCTAAGAAGACAGAAGTGATTAGAAATTAGCCTAGACTCTTGACTCCGTCAGATATTAGGTGTTTCTTAGGTTTGGAAGGTTCCTGCCAGAGGTTTGTGAATGATTTTTCTTCTATTGCTTCTCCTATGACAAAGTTGACCCAACAGAAAGCAAATTTACATGGACCAATGAATGTGAAAAGAGTTTCGAAACCTTGAAAGATAAGCTTGTCTTCGCTCCTATGTTGGCTCTACTAGAAGGGTTGAAAGGGTTTGTGGTATATTGTGATGCCTCAAGAATTAGTTTGGAGTGTTTTTTATGCAAAATGGCAAGGTAATAGCATATGCCTCTAGACAACTTAAGGTTCATGAGAAGAATTATCCCATCTATGATCTTGAATTGGCGGTCGTGGTGTTTGCTTTGAAGATTTGGCATCATTACTTGTATTAGGTTCATATTGATGTATTTACCGACCATAAGAGTCTCTAATATGTGTTCACCTAAAAAGATCTTAACTTAGACAAAAATGGTGATTAGAGCTCCTTAAAGATTATGATATTAGTGTGCATTATCATCCCGGCAAAGCTAATATTATGGTCGATGCTCTAAGTAGAGTGGCCATGGGTAGTCTAACTCAGTTGATGATGGCGGCAAAGAGTTGGCTAGTAAAGTTCACCGGATGGCTAGATTAGGGGTTAGGTTGGATAAAGTTGAAAATGGTAGTGTAGGATTGTTGATGGTTCTAAATCTTCTTTGATTGAGGAGTTAAAGTGAAAACAAGATCTTGACCCTGCTTTGTTAGAGTTAAAGGCCTTGTGAAGGTTGGTAAGGTGGAGGTTTTCTATCAAGGTAGAGATGGTGCCCTTAGGTACCAAGGTAGGTTGGGTGTGACTAATGTTGATGACTTAAGGGACTTGATCTAGAAGGAGGCCCATAATTCATCACATTCTATTCACCCCAGTTCTACAAAGATGTATAAAGACTTAAGGGAGGTGTATTGGTGGAGTGGTATGAAGAGAGTTATTGCCAAGTTCATATCCAGATGTCACAATTGCCGACAAATGAAAGCCGAACCTCAAAGGCAGGGTGGCCTAGCCCAAGACATAGAAATTCCAACTTGGAAGTGGGAAGAGATCAACATAGATTTTGTGGTTGGGTTGCCTAAGACTAGGAAATACTTTGAATCTATTTGGGTTGTTATGGATAGAATGACAAAGTCGGCTCACTTTCTACTGGTCAAAACCAATTATGGTGCCGAAGATTATCCCAAGTTATACATCCATGAGTTGGTTAGATTGCACAGCGTGCCTTTGTCTATCATTTCGGATCATGGTGCTCAAATCACTTCTCAATTTTGGAGGTCCTTCCAAAGAGTTCTTGGTACAAAGTTTATGCTTAGCATTGCTTTTCATCCTCAAATGGATGGTCAAGCTGAGATGAATATCCAAACTATTTAACATATTCTTAGATCTTGTGTTTTTGAGTTTAAGGGTAGTTGGGATGAACATCTTCCACTTATTGAGTTTGCTAACAACAATAGCTACCACTCAAGCATTGGTATGGCTTCTTTTGAAGCTTTATATGGTAGGCATTGTAGATCACTGGTTGGGTGGTTTAAAGTGGAGGAGATGGCTTTGCTATGTCCGGATTTGGTCATGGAAGCCATGGATAAGGTGAGGTTGATAAGGGAGAGATTGAAAACAGCCCAAAGTAGACAAAAGACCTATTCTGATGTGAGGAGAAGAGATCTTGAGTTTAAGGTTGGTGATTGGGTTTACTTGAAAGTCTCGCCTATGAAAGGTGTGGTCCGGTTTGGTAAGAAAAGAAAATTAAGCCCAAGATTTGTGGGTCCTTATAGAGTTTTGAGGAAAGTGAGTAAGGTTGCATATGAGTTGGAGTTGCCTATAAAGATGAATATGGTTCATCCGGTCTTCCTTGTGTCCATGTTGAGAAAGTGGTGGGTGACCCAAGTGCTATAGTGCCCTTGGATGTTGTGGGTGTTGTAGAAGATATTTGACCTAAGAGGAGGTCCCTGTGGAGATTTTGGACAGACAAGTGAAGAGGTTGCGAAAAAAAGATATGGCTTCTGTTAAGGTCCTTTGGAGGAATCAACAAGTTGAAAGTGCCACATGGGAAGCAGAGGCGGACATGAGAAAGCAATACTCATATCTATTCCACTCTACTCAAGCCGAAGGTACTAATTTAAGTCCCTTATATGAATTCAAGTCTTAAATTTTAGCCCTTATGTCATTTTGCATGCATTCTTGTTCATGGTAGCAAGTTTATAGTGATTTTTGACATTCATATAGAGATTTTTGATAAGTGATGTTTAAATGCATTTGTTGCATTTAATCTTCATAATTACTTCTCTTACTCATGTTTCTTTGACATTTGGGGATGAATTTTCCCAAGGGGGAGATATTGAAACGCCCCAAAAATGTGCTTCAGAATGCCCATAATCATAATTTTCACATATCTCAAAATCCGTCATGATATCAAAAATCTGACTTCATATTCTCGACCAGAGGGCAGAATTGAGTGGGAGATGGGTATAACCTAGATTTTAGAAGATTCATAACAAAAAATATTTTTCTCTAATTTTTCTAAAACAGTGTCTGCCTACGCCTAGGCCGCAACTCGCCAGGGGTACGGAGCAATATAATTTTCTCCTTTGTGTTTGGTCCGCATCGCGGACAGGATGCGGACCAGTACAACTTTTTTCTTAGTTTTTCCTAGGTGCCCAAGAGCATTTGGGTCACAGTCTCATGCCTACTAAATCGTGAAATCACCCATTCTTAGCCATTTTTAAACTCTATATCTTAAAAAACCCTTTCTCAAACCCCTCTTGGACTCTATCAATTCTCTCATTCAAATCTAAGGATCTCAAGCTAAATTTTGGAATTCAATAATTCAGTTCAAGCTCTAAAACTACTTCAAGTTCGCCTCAAAGAATTCAAGGTTTAAGGTATGTGGGTTTCATCCATTGGGTCCCTTTCACACATGGAGCCCAACCTTCTCGTTTTATGAAAATTGCATATTTCCAAGTTATATTACCTTTGAGTATCTTTTATTATGATTTATGAGCATAAATTATGTTGAGATTTTATGAAATATTGATTGACTATGTATGACTATCTATTTCAAGCTTATACTATGATTTGATTATGTCTATTGGGGCTATGCATGTTTTGAGCTATGAAGCTATGCTTTATCTTGAGCTTTTGAAATGGATTTCAAGGTACCCTACATAAGTGTTTTACTACATGTTGGTGGATTGATTTACATTAAGTTTACTCATCTTATTTCACTCTTGAATTGCATGATTTTGAACAAGTATCATGAACCCACCATGTGTTTGATGAAATGTCAAGTCAAGAATTCTCAAGTTATTGATGATCTATTTCATGATTTACAAGTGAAATGACTATATGATGATTAAGCACTTTCAACTATATATTGAATTCATGAAAAGTATCTATGAGTTTACAAATATCAATTTAAGCCCTATTGCAAGATTTTTACTTCTTGTGAGCCATTCATATTAAAGCACGGGTTCATGTATGATTATTATCTACTCTCATGTTCAAGTTAGGCTCACTACTAGAGGTCAAGAATGTTTCAAGAGCTACTCATGTCATATTTCCATGTTTCTTACAAGTTATGATTATTTCAAGTATTCCGTGGGGTTTGACTTAGCACCAATTGAGGCTCGACTCAAAGGTCCTTATATAAAGTCTTTAGTCTCTAAGTTATGTGCCATCATAGTATTATGATTATTACCCTTGCTATACTAGTGGATCCCTCTAGTCATGTTATCATGTTTGGTTTTCCTTGGCAAGTAGACCATACCTAGCCGGGGGGTGTTATGTCCGTCCACCTTACCAACGGGGTGTCATGCCTTGGATTTCAAGTTGTAGCTACTTGGTCTATGTCGGTTGAGGTCGCTTCCCGCATATGTGTGCTATACATATTGTGCAAGATGAATGTTTTACAAGCATGTTTTATTATGAGTATTGATCATACTTGCCATATTGAGATATATCTATTGCTTATAATTATGCATTTTAACTATATTGACTTATGTTTTGTTATATTGGATATCCCATACTTAGTACATTAAAATGTATTGACATATACTTTATGCCTACATAATTAATTTCCATGAGAGACTGGAGCACCTTTTGATCAGTAGCTAGTTGATACTTCGGAGATAAGCTTTGGTGAGTTCTCAAGTTTGAGGATGCTATCTTTATTACACTTGCTGTTTTGAGACTTATTGATGTTGAACATTTTTATTATGAGGGTGAGCCTGGAAAGTGTCTTGGCCCCCACTCCATTCTAAGTTAGAGGTGTTGTTGGATATTATGATGTACTTTTGCTATGAGCTTGACTCTTTATGCTTTTATGAATATCAAGATTTCATTAAGTCCCACTTCCCCTTTTATTATATCTCTTGTCGTTGTTTATTTTGCTTCTGCGACCAAGGATATATGATTGATATGCTAATAGGCTTGTTTGGGGTCCCTTCGGGTTCCCATTCATCGTGTCACATCTAGGGCCTAGGCTTGGGCCGTGACATAGCTTTGAGTTTAGATTTATTTTATTCTATTTTGAGGTAGCCATGCATATGCCATTGACACCACTTTGCCGATGGATAGATGCTTCATAGACCAGATGGTTGGATTGTGATTAGATTATGTTTTGGCTAGTTTCTTTTATACTATTCTTACTCATTGCTATATTATTTGGCCTTTGGCCCTTGACTATCGAATCATTATCGCCTTCCATTAAGAATTTCTTGATCAGTGATATCTTCTGTTGTTAGTTACGATTGAATGAATATGATGAGGCCATGTGGTTCACTTAGGGACTAGCAATAGTTTCTGGGTATCGGCCACGCCAAGAGTACCCTTCTAAGGCATGACAATTATTGAAGGATTTTACACTAGCAATAAAAGTTTAAATTAAAGACATATGAGACATATATGCCGCATAGATTCATGGGACTTACGCTTCGTGTTTCAGGGCTTACGCCTCCTCATACCATGCTAGGTAAAATGTCTTTCCTCACGTCTGCACCTTTTAAAACACTAAACTTAATAATACTTCCTTTTAGATTTTATCTTATGAATCAAATGTATTTAGGGGTGAGCATATGCTATTTGGTTTGGGATTTTAAAATTTTTAGTTTGGTAAGTTGGTAACTTTTAGTTAAAAGTGGGTACCGAATATCTACTTTTAGAATTTTGATTTGATAGTTCGATAATCAATGAATCAAAATTTGATTCAGTATGATATTTGGTAATACCATATCGAGGTTGTATCCAATTGTATTATAAAGTTAGTACTTGCTCTAATTATTTCTATTTTCTATGTGGAAGCACGATATAAAGAATATCAACAATTAAGAAGACATCAAAAAAGGTAAACTGACTCAAGTAAAAGAATTACGCATTTGGATTGTCTATCTTTAATTCTGGATTTATACTAACAAGTAATGATATATATGTTGATATATGATCTTAATTAAATAGATAACTCAATAATGTGGTATTAAAAAAATATCAAATACCAAATGGTACTAATGTCTCATACCAAACACAAACTTCAATATCGTATTTCTAAAAACTTATTCCCAAATATCATACCAAATTATTAATTATCAAAAGATTTGATTAAGTTCAATGATTTGATTTTTGAAATTTTACACGCAACCTTAAATGTATTACTTAATGATATCATTTAATTTTTAGTTGCATATTTTTGTACATTGATATAGCTTGTTAGCCTAAAATTAGTAAGCACTAAAATTTTCCTAAAATAGATGAATAGAGGAAAAGGGTAATTAGGACTCGAAAAGATACATTTTTAATTCTTAAACATTTTTTCTAATTTCAAGCGTATACGTAAGAGTGGAAAATTCACATTATCAATAATTACAATAATTTTCATAAAATACTTTAAAGCTTTTTATTTATTTAAACTAAAATAATTATAAGGATGTTGAGATGGATGTGCGGGCACACCAGAAGTGACAAGATTAGGAATGAGGATATTCGGGAAAAACTGGAGGTAGCTCCGGTGGAGGAAAAGATGAGGGAAGCGAGACTACGCTGGTTCGGACATGTGCAGAGGAGGGGTATCGAGGCTCCGGTTAGGAGGTGCGAGAGTTTGATTGTGGGAGCTACTCGGAGGGGTAGAGGTAGACCTAAGAAGTATTAGGGGGAGGTAATTAGGCAGGACATGGCGAAACTGAACCTCACTGAGGACATGACCTTAGATAGAAGGGTGTGGAGGTCTCGAATTAGAGTAGCAGGATAAATTCTTCTTCCTCTTCCTCTTCTTCCTTTTCTTCTTCTTCTTCTTCTTCTTCTTCTTCTTCTTCTTCTTCTTCTTCTTCTTCTTCTTCTTCTTCTTCTTCTTCTTCTCCTTCTTCCTATTCCTCTCATTGGTTGTCTACTACTTATTACTATTGACATTTGTAGCATTCTTCATATTATTAGTACCTCCTCCTTGTCATTTTATAGCGCATGTGAACTAGTTTTTTTTTACCATAGTGTCATACTGTTATGGGTTACTCAATGTTAGTCGTCTTGCCTTACTTTACATTGCAGTTTGTCGTATCTAGTCTTTCTACTTATGGGTTTTGAGCTGAGGGTTTTAGGAAACAGCCTCTCTACCTCTATGAGGTAGCGGTAAGGTCTGCGTACAATCTGCCCTCCCCAGACCTCACTTGTGGGATATTACTGGGTATGTTGTTGTTGTTGTTGTTGTAAACTAAAATAATTATAAGCATCCACTGTTAAGCAGATTTAGGCACTTCTTCACATATACAACGCACAACCATAAAACTATCCAAATCCTTTCTTAGTTAGGTTATCTGGATTTCAAGTCCCTTTCTCTATTGCTTATTCCATCCTTCACTATAAACAAATAGACAAGTATACGAGAAGTCGTTTGTAGGGATTCTTCATAGGTTTTTCTATCCTCTGTCAATTTGTGGAATTCACTTGGTTTGAAAGAGCAATTTGAAATTCTTGGAGTAGATTGCATGTACAATCAAATTTAAAGGTACTCCTTCACTTTGGGGATTTCTTTCGGAGTTATACTCTAAACTATCCATGTTAATTATTTATTACTTATCAATGGATAAATCATGGATTGGAAAGCCACAGACCTCAAATGAATACTTGCTTGGTATGGGTAAACTTCTTGATTTTGCATTTAAGAAAGCGGCTGTGGAAGATATAATCAAATGCACATTTCGTGTATCTTGTTTTGGCAAGTGGAAAGCTAGAGAGGAAGTGGAAGATCATTTGATTTGCAAGCCATTCCCCCAAAATTATGTCATTTGGAATATTCATGGTGAGAAAAAGGTATTAGAGTCTTGTGGAGATGGATTGTAATGCAAGAGATGTTTCATCCGGAAAATCCAATAGAAACAATGATTAGTGACGCATTTGGGCAGTATAGGCAGCAAGCAGTTGATGTAGGGACATCTCAACCATTTGATTCAACTAAAATATCAAATGAGGGTCATAGGGAGGATACTGATGACTTCCGTGACTTTTCTCAAAGATGGAAATGAAACACTCTATGAAGGGAGCTAGTACACAAAGCTAGAATTTTTGATAAAATTGTATCATATAAAGATCTATTGTTGATTAAGTGACAAGGAAATGGCCGTGATAATAGATTTGTTGAGAGATGCATTTGAACATGCGAAGTTATCTCCTTCTTATGAGGCCAAAAAAACAATTAGCAAACCTGGCCTTGACTACACCAAGATACCAGCGTGTACAAATCATTGTATGCTATTGTGGGAAGGTGATTCTGAATTGGAAGCATATAAGCATTGTGGTACATCTAAATAAAATCCTAACAAGAAAAACAAGCAACTTGCAAAGGTTTTACGTTACTTTCCATTGACACAAAGGTTGAAAAGGTTATTTATTTGTTGCAAGACTACTGAGCATATGAGATAGAATGCTTTGAACAATAAGTTAGATAGGTTGATGAGGCATCCAAGGGATGGTGAGGCATGGAAGACATTTGATCGAACTCATCCTGAATTTGCTTTCGATCCTTAAAACGTTCGGTTTGGCCTTGCTAGCGATGGTTTCAATCCCTTTGGAATAATGAGTACTACTTACAGTATTTGTCTAGCCTTCTTGATTCCATACAACCTTCCTCCTTGGATATTTTGAGACAAATTGAGGAAGGGAGAGGAGCAGAGTTGGTTGGCCAAAGGAAGATCTAGATGAGTAACTAAACAATAGAACAAGAGAAGTATATTCCTTGAACTTCCTTATTGGGAGTCTAACTTGTTGTATCATAACCTAGATTTTATGCATATTGAAAAGAATATATGTGTCAATATTATATATACATTGCTCCAAGATAAATCAATATCAAAATATAACGATAATGCCCGAAAGGATCTATGAGAAATGGGCATAAGGCGTGATCTTTGGCTGAAGGATAATGGATCATATAACCTTGCTCTATTTTCACTTATGACTGATGTCAAAAAGAAGGTGGAGACCAAAAAGTTGTCTCTTACATCTTTGAGGAATATTAAAGTACCAGATGGCTACTCTAGTAACATTTCCAGCTATGTTGATTTGGTACAACACAAATTCTGGGGTTGAAAAGTCATGGTTGTTATATAATTTTAGAGCAATTTTTACCAGTGGCAATTCGTAATGTATTGCCAGATCATGTATTTACTGTTTTGGTGGAATTTTGCTCATTTTTTAATCCCTATCTAGAAAAATCTTAAATGTTTCGGAGCTTGATATTTTCCAGGAGCAGATTGTAATCACACTTTGTCACTTAGAGATGCTATTTCCTCCATCTTTTTTATAGTAATGGTTCATTTATCTGTTCATCTGGTAGAGGAAGCAAACTTGGAGGTCCAGTGCTTTACTGAAACATGTATCCCGTGGAGTGATAAAATGTTAACATTTCTACTTTAAAGATGTTTACTTTCCGAAAACATTGACATTTCTAATTTAATGATATGTATGTTATGATTAAATACTTCGTAAACTTACTGCCTCTTATATTTCCAGGGTATTAGGTCATTTGAAGACCTTCGTACGGAATAAATCACAATCAGAAGGTTGTATAGCTTAGGGTCATATAGCTGAAGAGACTCTTACCGTTTGTTCTCAATATACTAAGGATATTGAGACGAGGTTCAATAGACCTAAGCGTGTCCCTGATGACCTAAACTACATTCAGCCTTCTGGAATGTCGACTATGTTTCCTCAATTAGGTAAACCTACATCAGCTTCGGGAAAGTAGACTTTAACTCCTATGCAAAAACTGCTAGCTCATCGATACATTCTTTTGAATTGTGCAAAAGTCACATCATTTGTGGAGTGAGTAACTCTTATAAACTTTGTGTTCTTTGTAGTTGTAATGTTTGAAATAGGATAGTCATGCTCCTTAACATTAATTCAATTATTTCATATAGAGAATTTAGACAACAAATAAGGACGAGTTCAAGGGGAAGAAGACCTTCACCTATAGAGATAGAGAAGAGAGTTAATAAAGAATTTGTTGATTGGTTCCTGAAGCGGGTGAGTAAAAAATTATTTATTATTATTTATATTTGATTGATGAGTTAATTTTACTAAGCCTTTTTTTTAATTTATATTATGAATTCGAACAAAATAGATACAATGTCTACTGATCTAAAGTTTTTGGCATGAGGTCCATCTATAAATGCAAGAAGCATCACTGCATATAACATAAATGGGTCTAAATTTCGAACTTAGGCTCGACAAGAACGCTTGGAAACACAAAATAGTGGAGCTTTTGTAACCTATAAAACATCATGTATTGCTAGTAGCTCTCATGGAAATTAAGGCAAATGGAGTTACCATATTATGGGAAGTTAGAAGATATTATTGAGATTAACTATAATAGACGGTTCAAGGTTGTTCTTTTCAACTATAAATGGGCTGATACTACTCAAGATAGAGTGTATAAAAAGGAGCGTTGGAATCTTAATTGTGTTTATTTTGGTAAATGATTCACACTGGTGAATGTGAAGAACATGAGCCTTACATCGAAGTATCGCAAGCACAATAGGTATACTATGTGGATGATATTGTCAATAAAGGTTGGAGTATTGCTGTGCATCTAAAGGCAAGAGATTTGTATGATATGGGAGAGGTGATAGAAGACGTATATGAGAATGAACCATACCAAGAGCAAGAACTTGAATAGTGTTTAGCTGATGGTGATGACTATGTAGATTTAGCTGTGTATCACATAATTTATGATATAATAGAGGCAGATGTTGCTACTAACCTAGCAAAAGATTCAATGTCTGGGTGAGGTTTTTTTAATTAACATTAATACTATCAATTCTTTTTTAATCATGTTTTGGTGCTTGCGTGTGATTTTTTGATCTTATTAGGAGTGAACTTTGTTAAAATTTAGCATTCAATGAGTTTTTGATCTGACTATTTTATTGAAGTTGAAATTTTATCTATGTTTTTTCTAATGGAGATTTAAGTTAATTCATTTTCTGATTGAACTTCTCTATGTTGACATATTTTCTATCATTAGATGAATATGCTTGACTAATTTGAAAAAGGTTGAACTTTGATAGAATAAAGATTTTCATTTAGAGATTTTGACTTTTAATTTCATAAGATAATTGTAGTTAAGTGGAGCCAAGTTAATTATGGTGTTTAACCATCTTCTTAAGCAACCATCAACCAAGGAGAAAAGGAATGTCCACTCTGCCAAGCAGATGGATTTGACAGATTAATAGTTGATGTCTTGCAGTTTTGACTATGAGGTTTGGATATTTTTCCCGTATTCACTTACAATGTTCCTTAGCTGTAAAATCCGTTATCGAAAACATACTAAAATATTTTTCATTTTGAATGTAGTTTTAAAGGATATGTTATTTAATAATTGGGTAGGTGCTCAAATATTGCTTTCAAGTTTGTAACCATGATTGATTTCCATGCCCGTAGGCTATTCAGTAAATGGGAAATTTGCCTTTCGAGAGATCACTTTTGAGACACCTCATAGTTTATGCAGCTACTCCTGACAGATAAAGGGCAAGATATTTTTCTTTCTTAACTTTTTCTTGTTATTCTTCTATCTAGTAGTCATCTTTCTATATCTTGTTTCTTTTTAAAGTGGATAAGTTCTGGAAAAAAAATGTGTCTCACTTTCTAGTGGTAACATGTTCAATTATCCCTACGACTTCTCTAGAAACTTACTTTGCTAAGTTTGCAACTCTATGATTTTTCTAGTTTTAATTTTGCACTTTTAATGTGGGTCACAAATAAATCTTCTCTCACCATCCAAGGAAAACATACATAACAAATCGTAATAAGATCTATTGAACTCTCACAAACAGGTGTGAGATTTCCTGGTTTAGTTCATCCTAGAATAATAGGAACATAGCCTTCAAAAGAACTACTCAATATATGGAACGAGAGGGAAAGAAAGTTTGAAGAAACTGGTCCTCAATCTCTCAAATTATGTCAGGTCTTGCATTCTAGGCCATTGGCTAGCGTACCTTTAACAAAAGGGTGCATTCTAGGCAAGGTATGATGACTTGCTACTGTTTCAGGAACTGACAACTTTATCATTCTATAACAGTAAACAGAATATGATCGAGTCATAAGTAAATGGGACTTTTCTTTTCTCTGTCTTGCTAGATTCCATGCTTTAGAAGTTGAGAACGTTCCTTTATTTTTTGGAGTCCAAATAGCAATACCAATTGTGTTTGGCTCCCCTATTACCAAAGATAGAATGTGCTCAGCTAAGAATTCTGGAAAATGCATATGTTTGATATTCCATACCCCGTTGTTTATAATATCAACAACTTTAGTATTCATAGGTGGGTCTTGGATGTGAATACTATGAGCTATCACTCCCATGTTAGTCCAATTGGCCCACCAGAGGTTCACATTTCCTCCATTAATCATCCACAAGGTCTTTTCTTCCTGATGAGAGATTGAGTAGGCTTAATCTTTTTAGCAACAGGGGATGTGAACCTACAACATTTGGCATTAAGAAAATTAGACCATAAGGAGCATGTGGTTTTGAACTTCCACTATCTTTTCATATTCAAGCTTTCACTGACATTCTGAAGTCTCATAAGTCCCAAGCTTCCTTCATCAATTGGATATGTCATCTTGTTCCAAGCAGTCCAATGGTACTTTTGCTTACCCTCTAAAGACCCCAAAAGAATCTAGCCATATGTCTCTCCACTTTTAGGGGTTTTACAGCAAACAATAGGTGAATAAGAAGAGATTGAAACACATGCTTAATCAGAACAAATCTTCCCTCGTGAGAACAAATCTAGCCAACCTGTAATTCTTTTAATGATTTTATCAACCATGTCCCCATAATAGGTAGTAAGCTGTCTACAGTGTACAAGGGGCACCCTAAATAAGTTATAGGAAATTTTTCATGCCTGTACCTAGTAATATCTTCGATTCTCAAAATCTGATTTATAGTGGCATTTTTACCTACCAAAAAACAGCTTTTATCAATGTTAATCAGCTGACCAGAATATCTGTGATAAGCTTGAAGTTGCCTAATAATAGCTTCCAGGGATTTCTTGTTAGCAGAAGAGAAAAGCACCACATCATCTGCATAATCAAGATGAGTGATAAGAGGAGCTTGTAGTGCATTAATCCTTTGAATTGATTAATAAAGGGAAATTGGTTGAGTAACCTTGATGGTACTTCTGCTCCAAGAACAAATTGATCGAGGAGAAAGAGGATCTCCTTGTTTAACTCCTCTTGTGAAGTGGAAAAAACCTCTCCTAACACCATTTATCAACACTGAGTACCAAACATTAGATATGGATCTCCAGATCAAATTGGTCCATTTCTCAGAAAACCCAAGCTTTCTCATAACAGCGATAAGAAAATTCCAATTGACCCTATCATAAGCTTTTGTCATATCAAATTTGATCATCGCATTCCCACCCCAACTCTTTTGTTGATAGCATGGATGATCTCCTCGGCTAGAAGAACATTATCGGAGATCGATCTTCCTTTAACAAAGGCTGACTGATTTTCTGAGATGACTTTTGGTAATAGATGAGTTAGCCTGGTACTCAGAATTCTGGAAATGATCTTGTTGGAGCAGTTACAGAGGCTAAAGATGAAGGATTTTTCACTTTTGGTAGAAGAATGAGACAAGTGCTTGTATAAAATTTGGTAAGCTTTGCCCTCGTTACATACATCTTGGATAATATCCGAGCAAGTTTGATAAAAGCAACCCCCAGAAACATCAAGGCTAGGTGCACTGTAAGGGCTAAAAGCAAACACTGGTTCACAAATCTCTGATTCATGTGGCGTGGCACATAACATAATGTTATCTTGTTGATTAATAATAGGATCAAGACAGTCAATATAATGAAGCTTAGGGTCACCTATTTTGGATCCTCTGAATATTAGTCTTCTCTTTTTCCCATTAATGATGGCATGAAAATATTTGGTATTAGCATCTCCTTTTTCAAGCCATCTAATAGTAGCCTGTTGTCTCCGAATGGTTTAATTCTTCAAACTTAAGCCATTTAGTATGTCCACCAAAAAAGATGCAACTATAATAGGAAATTAGATGTCAACTACTCCAAAAAAAATACTCAAAACTATTAAAATAGTTTTATAATCTAAACGATCTGGCAACGTGCAACAACAATATGAAATCAGAGAAAGCAAAAAAAAGTAGAAGATAAGCTCAGTGAACTATACTATCATTAAAGAAATCAATCAAAATAGTGAAGCAATAATTTGGACAATACTATAGTCTAAAAAAACAAGAATATGCACAAGAGCTACACTAAAGTAGAGAAACCTGTGATTATGGAGATTACATGAAAAGGAAATTAGCAACTACCAGTTAAGAATTTTAGAGCTTCCTAGTAGAAGATTACGGCAAGTAAGCAAGAGGGGTAGAAAACAAAGATATTCCCAATCAACTTAGAAAGATGGAAGAACTATAACAGAAACACAATACAATTTTCAAGACCTAAAAATCTTTCCTGACAAGTAAAGAGGGAAGAGGCAGAACCTGCAGTACTAGATACTGCTTGAAAAATATAATTTGGGAAGACGCAACTTGGTTTATCTTTGGCTGAGCTGTACTGTCCCCAGAGTCAAAGAATGTGCGCTCCCATAGATACAATGAAATCTGTCACTAACAACTGTGAAGAGATCATTTCATAGACCAAACCAAGAAAGCCCTAGACTTTGTTCGCTCATGTAGTCCTGCAACAAAGATTGCCGCCTTGAGAAAGTGGCTAGAGGTTAGATCAAAGGTGTTGGAGATAAGATCCATGTGAGAGAGAAGTTGTTAGAGAAAGGTGTCACCGAAAATTAGATCGTAGCCACTAGAGATGAGATCAGTGCAAGAGAGAAGTCACTAAGGAAAGATGTTGCTAGAAATCATATCAAAGTCACTAGAAATGAAATCGGCACACTATAGATTTCGTCGGAATAGTCTTGGAGTATTAATCTAGTTTTTCGAGAGATTTCCTTGGAAGACTACAGTGAAATTAAACACTTACAAATGATTCAAAGAAAATTTGTAGAATCAAATTATAAATTTTATTAATATATTTTACAAATTTTCTTCGAATTATTTGCTTGTTTTGATTTCACTATAGTCTTCCAAGGAAATCTCTCGAAAGACTAGATTGATACTCCAAGACTATTCCAATGAAATCTCTCGCATGCCAATCTCATCTCTGGCAACATTGGTCTAATTTCCAGTGACATATTTTTTTGGCGACTTCTCTCTCGTACCGATCGAATATCCAGTGGTTTTGATCTAATTTCTGACGACACCTTTCTCCGACTTCTCTCTTGCACTAATCTCATTATCTCCAACATCTTTGATCTAATCGCTGGCCACTGCAAAGGCACTAGTCTACGTTGCATGACTATAGGAGTGGAGGAACTCTAAAGCTTTCTTGGTTTGATCTATTAAACAATCTATTCATGGTTGTTAGCGACAGATTTTGTAGTAACTATGGAAACGCACAGTCTTCGACTCTGGGGCTAGCACAACTCAGCCAAAGATGAGCCAAGTTGCGTCTTCCCAAATTTCATTTTTCAAGCAGTAGCCAACACTCTAGGTTCTGCCTCTTCCCTCTTTACATTTCAGGCAAGATTTTAGGGCCTAAAAATTACATTGTGTTTCTATTTACAGTTCTGCCATCTTTCTATGTTGATTGGGAATGCCTTTGTTTTCTACTTATCTTGCTTTTTGTCGTAATCATCTACTAAGAAGTTGTAAAATTCTTAACTAGTAGTTGTTGATTTCGTTTTTAAGTATCTCCATAATTGCAGGTTTTTCTACTTTAGTGTAGCTCCTGTGCAAATTCTTGTTTCTTCTGGACTATAGTACAGTCCAAACTATTGTTTCACTATTTTGTTGATTTCTTTATTAACGGGTCGTCTGGTGAGAAGGATAAGTTGATTTAATCCCGAGATAAAAATATAGCAGCCCTTAAATTAATGTTTGGTTTGCAAACTTGGGATAACTTATCTCGAGACCAATAAATAGCACCCGGATAAGTTAACCCTGTTCTTGGGGGTATACTAATCTCGGGATAACTTATCCCAGGATAAAAAAGATAAATTACAAAAATATCCTTTTAAACCTTTTTTAATATCTCATTTTGTATATTTATGTTATTTTTAATATAATATATAATAACATTCACAACCTTTACTCCTTATTCTTATGATATTTCTTCATATTTTTCTATTAAAAATTACACTATATAATATAATTTTTATTGACTAATTATTTTTTTAAATATTTTAGTTTTTCATAAATCCTTTTTTACTTTAACAAACTTAAAAATAGAAGTTCTATTTTTAAATTAAATAAGAAAAAAGTTTTATTTTAAATGCATACAATGCGGACATAAAAATATTTAAACTATATAAGATGAATGATTTATTTTAAAAAATGAATATTGAATAAGTAAAGCTAGCAACGAAAATACATTAAAAACTAATAATATGAAGGATATTCTTGAAAACAATCAACATATTCTTAAAATTTATGCAACAAATACCCAATAAAAAATAATATTAGTATAACTTATCCTATAACAACCCATCTTGAGATGAGATGTACCACATCGGCAAAACACATGAGACATGCTGAGTATATAAGTAAAGAACTGATCTATACACTATGATATGTCTTTTGAGGTGAGCCCAAAGGGATAAATCCGTGATGGGCTAGGCTCAAGAGCAGACAATACATCACAGTGTTGGGCCAGGTCGTTACAAGTGGTATCAAAGCCACTCCTGTTTCAACATTGTCGGTGTAAGGCTAGAGTTCAATTGAGTTTAGGCGAATCCTGGTGAGGCGGGCAAACCTCAGTACTGAGTTTAGGTGAATCTCATGCAGTGGGGCAAACTTCAGCAAGGACACTGAGTCCATAGAGGGGGTGTATGTAATAACCCATCATGAGATGAGTTGTCCCACATCGGCTAAAAATAAGAGAAATTCAAGGTAGATAAGTAAAGGACCTGTTTACATATTGTAAGGTGCCTTTTGGGCTGAGCCTAAAGAGAAAAATCCATGATGGGTTAGGCCCAAGAGCGGACAATTCTTCACAGTGTTGGGTCAGGTTGTTACATATCCTATCATTACTAATCCCAACATAACATATCCCATCATGACTTGTATTCAAACTAAACGACCCCTAAAAGTATAGTTCACTAGCGCTTGATTTTCTACTTTTTTGTTTTGCTTTCTCCGATTTTCTATTATAGTTATATGTTGCCTAGTCTTTCAGATTATAAACCTGTTTTAGCAGTTTCAAGTATTTTTTTTGGAGTAACTGACATCTATCTAATGGCTTTGGTGAATGATACTGGACTAGGGTCATGTCCTCAATTAAGGTTGGAAGCAATGGATAGTAGTGATATAGGGGTTACAGGTCCTTATAAGTTTAGAGTAGGATTGCAGAATATAGAGATTGGTGACAGAAAGGTCGACAGAGTAGGTGAAGATTCTCAAAAGGAGGAAGATTAATATAGTATGCATCCAAAAATCTCCATGAGTAGTTACCAAAGCATGGGATGTGGATAGGTTTAAGAAACGATACTCCGGTGACTCAAAGATAGAAATGGTGTAGGTATTTTAGTAGACGGTGACCTTAGGGAGTAAGTAGGTGAGAAGGATTAATAATAGATTGATGACGATTAAGTTAGTAAGTGGTGGACTTATTTTGAGCATTATTAGCTCTTATTCTCCTTAGGTGGGCAGACGAGCAGGCCAAAAAGCTCTTCCGGGATAATTTAAATAAGTTTGTAAGAGGTATAAATAAGTTTGAGAAGATTTTCGTTAGGAGAGATTTTAATGGCCATATCGGCGATCCTTCTAGTGGCCTTGATGATATTCATAGAAGTTTTGGTTTTGGGGAGAGGAATGGACGTGGAGCTTTGCTTCTTGATTTTGCTAAAGATTTTGAGTAGGTAAATTCTCTCATGCTTTCCAAAGAGAAAGACCACTTGGTCATGTTTCAAAGCATGATATCTAAGATAGATTACTTATGTCTTAGGAAGGGTAATAGAGGTCTTTGTAAAGATTGCAAGGTTATTTTGAGTGATAAATCTCACTATACAACATAAGATTTTGGTGATGTACTTGGAAATTAAGAGGGATAGGAGGAATAAGGTCTTATAAGATTGATCGAGGAATAAGATCCTTCTAGTGGCCTTGATGATGTTCATAGAGGTTTTGGTTTTGGAGAGAGGAATGGACGTGGAACTTTGCTTCTTGATTTTGCTAAAGATTTTAACTTGGTAATTTCTAACTCATGCTTTCCAAAGAGAAAGACCACTTGGTCATCTTTCAAAGCATGATATCTAAGATAGATTACTTATGTCTTAGGAAGGGTAATAGAGGCCTTTATAAAGATCGCAAGGTTATTTTGAGTGATAATCTCACTATATAACATAAGATTATGGTGATGTACGTGGAAATTAAGAGGGATAGGAAGTCTTATAAGACTGACCGAGGATTAAATGACGTGGCTTGGATCTTTCTCTTTCATGGGAGATTGGGGGGAAGTTTAGTGGTATGGAGGCTTGGAGTAGTAGCATGATGTGAACAATGTGTGGAATAAAATAGGTAGTTGCTTCAGCCAAGCAGCTACGACAGAGGTGTTAGAGGTATCAAAAGTTAAATTGGTGGGCATCCACAAGATTCACGATGGAAATAAAAAAATGGAAGCAAAGAAGGTCTCGTATACAAATTTGGTGGAGTAAATGGATGATTAAGAGAAGTGGAGCTTAAGAAATTTTATAAGAAAACAAAGAGAGAAGCTAATTTAGCAGTTACGGCTAATAAGACAACAACTTTCAAATGTCTATATATCTTCCAAGGGGAAAAGGTGGGAATAAGAAATTGTATAGGCTTGTGAAGGTAATAAATAAAAAAGGCTCATGACTTAGATCACGTGAAGTACTTTAAGGATGAGGAAAGGAAAGGTGTTGGTGGCGGAGATCCCCATTAAGCAAAGAAGGTAAGCGTACTTCTACAAAATCATAAACAAACAGGGGGCGAAGATATTGTGCTAGGTGAATTGGTGCACTCAAAAATACTTTGAGACTTTGGGTATTGTAGATGTTTTGAGGTTGAAGAAGTCAAACATTATATTGGCATGATGTGCAAGGGTAGACCGACCAGACTTGATAATATTCTAGTGGTATTTTGGAAGAGCACAAACAATTAAGTATGGATATGGTCGACTAGGTTATTTAATACTATTTTAAAGATAACATAAATGCTCAATGATGGAGGTGGAGTACCATGGTCCCATTATACAAGAAAAAGGGCGATATTAACAAAAATGTAACAATTACAAGGGTTTCAAATTACTAAAGAACACTATAAGCAGGACTGAGGTTGTACGGGATCGATAGGAGAGTAGTTAAGGTTTTGTTAAGTAGAATCCTGATGACTTCGAGTCTGATATGGTCAGCATCCAACACACCAAATGTTTAATGGGAAAAAACCTAAGTTCTATTTATGAGAAGGCCATTCTGGCGGTGAAACCCAGTTTTGGCTAGGCTGCCATAGAGGGATAGGTCCCACCATGGAGGGCCAGT
The DNA here is from genome assembly GCA_025774065.1 of Solanum ossicruentum. Taxonomy (NCBI): domain Eukaryota; kingdom Viridiplantae; phylum Streptophyta; class Magnoliopsida; order Solanales; family Solanaceae; genus Solanum; species Solanum ossicruentum. The sequence continues at coordinate 16,879,121 of JAOTQR010000086.1, read as the reverse complement.
ACGGGTAGAAGGGAAGAAGTCTCAATCCATCTTAATGTGGCATTCTTTAAAGTGAGTTACCAAATATTCTATGCCAAACGTTGTTGATAACAATTAACTAAAGGGCTGAATGAATAGACCAAGTTAGCAGTTATGGGTTGCTCAGAATTTCTATGATAAGGAATAGAGGGGTTAGGTTTTGACCTGTATTACAATATGTAGTTGCAATTTTGGTGTTGAATATCCCTATTGCATGCTTACAGGGTGAATTTAGGTGTAATTTTTGGGTCACGGGTTGATTGATAGTGCCTATCAGTATGTGTTGTTTGTACTAATACTCTTATTGCCATATTTTTTTGTATAGTCCAGTTGCAAGGCCAGTCATATTTCCTAGCTGAAGGAGATCTCTAACAACTTGTACTCTTCCTTTTTCATGGTGGGAGTTATGTCACTAGGTTATTTTACATTGTACTCTTAGAAGATCTTGTACCTGTTCTGTCTAGAATCTTTTGGGGTGTTAGATGTGTTTTAAAAAATTTAAATTAGAATTTTTATCTCGTCCTTGGTAAATTTATAGATCTTTTCAGTAATTATTTTCTATTTCTTCCATTTTTCGCATGATTTAATTAGTTGGAGATTAAGGATTCTTCTATTTAGGTATTAGGGTAGGTGATCACACGACCCGATGGGTTGGGTCGTCACACAGTGCCTGCTAATTATAGTGGAAAATGGGGACTTTTTCTGTGTTTTACTTTGGCGTTGATATGAAAAGCAAAGATTATGATGTAGTGCATGTTTGACACCACCCAAAGTTTAAATGTTTGCACTTTATTTGAGAAGATGGAAGTTACTTTATGATTTTATTCTAGATACTTGCATTGTGGAGACTCATAAAACTAGTTGTTGTTCATAAGAAGGTCCATTGCATTGGCTATAAAAAAAATAGGGAAAAGGGTATAGAATTTGATTATGACATTTGATCTATGTGAATAAAATATTATGAAATTGCAATTACCAGACTGCTTAGCTATTGCACCACCCATGAAAATGGGAATTACCTGCTATAAATCACTACAATAATGATATATGGGACCCAGAATTATTTTACTTGGGTAATGAAAAGGGTACAATTTTGTTGAGTCACGAAGCAAGAAATATAATGTCCCTATCAATACATATGCTGGAATAGTTATGAAATTTAGGAATGATGGTGAGATACTTTTGACAAGAAGCATGTGATAATTTGGATTCATCTGTGTCCATTAAAATTAAAATGTCTGAATCTAAATAAGCACCTAAATATTAAGATATGCATTAAAATCAAGATGTCTAGATTAGAAGATGCATCTGAATATTAAGATGTGTTCTCCAGATCTGAATATTGATGATTAAAACTATTTGTTTTCAATATATAAAGCTGTATATATGGAATTAACATTATATAAATAAAATATTATAAAAATTTCTCAATAAAAAAAAGTATTGCTTTTTGCTAAAAACTAATATTTAAATATTTATATATTATTAAAAAATAAATTATATGATATGCATAAAAAATTTATTATAGTATTTTTTAATCAAAAGTAGTACTCATCTTCTCATCAATTTCCAATCGAGACGAAGAAATTTTCCTTCACTTCCCCAAAATTTTTCTTTCAGCCAAAACTAAAGATTGGGATGGAGAACTTTTAGGAGCTCCATTATTTTTGTCAGCAACTAGTTCTTCAACAGTATTAGGTGAGATGCTAGAGTGGGGATAGATACAACTTTGACTTCAACCTGAACTCTTGTTGTAGTGGTGGAACCTTCAAAAAGTTTTGTACACAAATCTGAAATGGGTAAAGGTGAAGTCTTCAATGTCTTTGCTTTTGAATTGGCCAAAAAATATTATTGGTAGATGAATTGTTGATAAAAATCAATTACCCCCAAATACTTATTTATATAAGAACGGAATGACATAGAGACCCTTGCACTTGGCTCAATGTCAATTAGATGCTTCTACTTACCATTTTGTCAAAGTGTTCATGTGTTATCCCCTTTGTGTTCTAACAACAAAAAAAAAAAAAAACAGTAAACAAAGAAAAATTAAATGAAATTGTAAACCAATCTGAATGAAACGACCCCAAAATGTCTCCAAAAATGTGCCTCAAAATGTCTGAAATTTTAACTCCATATATCTCAAAATCCGTGCATGATATCGAAAATCTGACTTAATATTCTTGTTCAGGGGGTCCAAATTAGGGGGAAAAGGGTCTAACCACGATTTAAGAGTAAACGATTAGCAATTTCATTTTTCATGATTTTTCTTATTCAGAATCGATCCACGATAGTGCCGCAACCCACAGCTGTCTGAAATGTACTAATTTGCCTCTGCAACAGGTCCGCATTGCAGACCAGATGCGGACCTGTGTATTTTGTTGCCAATAATTTTTTCTTTGTCCAAGACTTTTGTCTCTTGGGCCTAAGTGTTCCCAAATATGTATTTACCTATACTTAGTCATATTTTACCCTCATATCATCCTAATCATTCTCCAATATTCTCTCAAACACTTAGCCATATTTTACTCCCAAATTCAAGTCTCAAAACCCTCATCCGGAACTAAGGATTTTCTTCAAGTTTCAAGCCTCCATTTTCAAATAATCATCAAGAGCTTCCTCAAAGCTAAGGTATGTGGGTTTTAGCCATTTGGTTCTTCTACCCATAGTGCCCTAACCTCCTTTCTACTCAATTTGCATGATTTAAAGTTGATTTTTCAATTGGGTTTACCAATATGAACATGTCTATGAACTATGTTAAAGCTATGTAAAGTTGTGACTGTTTTGCTATGTTTTGAGCTATAAATCTTAGGTCTGTTGTAAGATTTGATGAGGGATTTTAATGTATATTGCTTGAGGGTATTGCAAGGTGTTAATTGATGGTTTTACAATGGATTTTCTTGCATGATTTCATCTCTATACTTCATAGTTTTGTACTAGAATTGCCCACCCTCTAAGTGTTTGATAAAATATCCGAATGTGGTTTCATGAGGAATTGAAGGTCCCAAGAATGAGATATGATATGATTGATGTTATGATGATGAAATGAGCTTATGCATATGATATAATCTATATAAAGTATTACATTAGACCATGCCCAGTCTAGGGGAACTAAGAGCACAGATAACTTAGTTGATGGGTTAGTATCTCAAACACTAGAGTGGTAGGTGAGATTGCCACTAACCTAGATGGGGGTTTCTAACTCACACACATGGGTGATAGGTGAAATTATCACTAACCTAGATGAGGGGTTTGTACCTCACACACCAGGGTAATGGGTGATATCATCACTAACCTACCAAGGGGTTTGTACTTTGGAAATCTATCTTGGTCTCATCTACACATGATATCCTATATGAGCATGTTTTGCTTATGCATTAATCATACATACCATATTGTTATATTATGCCTATTGCGTATTGTTATGTATTTTTATTATGATGTCTATCCCTTGTTGCATTGCATCCTACATACTTAGTACATTCAAACGTACTAACGTATACTCTTGCCTACATGATGTCACCATGTAGGGACCGATGCACAAGTTGATCATCTTCTTCTTCTACGTGGCTAGTTTGGTACTACTCAAGCTAGTTGGTGACCTCCACTTCGAGGACCTTAGTCTATGTTTCTTTTGTTATGTATTGAGACACTCTTCTTCATTTTCTATTTTTATATGAGGGTGAGTCCGGTTGCTTTGTCATGGCCCCTGCTCTTATCTATGTATTAGAGGTGCTTGTTGGACATGTTATGTATCTAAGATGTGAGCTTGACTCTTTTTCTCTTGTTTATGATGTTCTGCAAGCTTTCCCCTTAGCCCCTTTGCCCCTATTCTTACTCCTTATGTCTTTTATATGCTTCTGTGACCGATGATATGTAATGACAAGTTAAGAGGCTTGTTTGGGGTTCCCCATTCGCCGTGTCACGTTTAGGCCCTAGGCTTGGGTCGTGACATTGAGTCCACAGAATACACTATGTCTCCTTAAGGAATTTAATCCCCTCATCGTACCAGAGGTTATGAATTATTTCCTCCAAGAATATAACAGATTAACTGTTACAAACGTAGCAGTACCTCAAACTTCTGTGACTTCGACGAACTCAAAAGTCACCAACATATCACATGCAGATTCAACTTTTTATTTTTAAGAAATTTTATGTTGAAAAGAAGAAGAATTTGGTGTTTGAAAAGTGCAGAAGGGGTCTCTATTTATAGGAAATATTAGTTGCAAATTCATCTGTTCAGAACAAACTCATCTATTCAGAACAAGCATGGTATTTTTTGGGAACGATTGTGTCTGTTCTAAGTAAATTTACGCACAAACATTAAAAGTCCGTCAAACTAACTAATTTGGCGTATTAACTTAATTACGTAATTTATAAATTAATTTAATTAAAAAATAATTTATATTTAATTATTAATTCACAAATAAAATATCAGAAAAGGAAAATTTTGAGATTGATTAAATAAATTGTTTCCAAAAATTTATCAATCAATCACATCATTTGTCGAAGCCAAAGCCGTAGCCGAGCCGAGAGAGCGATGACGATGGCTCGAGGGGCCCCTTTACTTGACTTTTAAGAGTTAGCAAAAGTGTTTTCAAATATAAGCATAACACTTTTTCTCTATTTTACTGATGAGGGAGAAATGATTCTTCATTTTCCTTTACTTGATTCTCCCCACATTTCCTTTTGTCTTTCCATTTCTTTTCAATCTTCATTTTTTAATTCACACTTATTACTTAAATCCAATATCATTTGCAATAAAATTTACCAAACTAGGAATCGGGGTCGAATCCCATATGGAACAATATATACGCAATCAAGTTAGTTATGGAATTATCACCAATTAAGCTAACCAAATGATTTTCAAATATTTGATTTTGTTTAAAACTAATAAAATCTATCTAGAGAGCGTGTAAAATGATTAATGGTCATGCAAGCAAAGGAAAACAAGAGGTATATATGGAAATTAAAGAATTGATTGTGATTAAGAATGAACCATTACAAATAATTGAGTACTCCGGACTATTTAGCGAAATTATCTAGCTCTTCAAAACCAACTACTAAGACACTAATTGCAATTCAATTTTTGGCTACTTAAGTTCTTCAATTTCTAGTTGAACTCATTTGAGTGCCTCCAAAAATAGTCAAATGATATTAAAAAAATGTCATTGTGTGCCCAATTTGCGACTCCAGAAACAAGGTCAATATTCATAGAGTGGACTCCATCTACAAATTAGGAACTTCTATCCTAATGTCTAATTTTGATGTTGCTCTGCAGAACCAGAATACGGTCTGCAAATGGGCTTCATGACATGTTATTCATGATCGCGGAACTAAATGTGGTCTGCAAAATAGCAACGGGACCAAAAATGATCATCACAATTTGTTCGTCAAAGTCCTTTAACTCTTTTTGTGGCTGACAGACCCATTCTGCGGTGAGCAGTCCACTGAAGGGATATTTGCAGCACTTCGTTCATTTTTTTGATGCCTTGATTTTGCCCTCTTTTTGGTATCCCACCTTAAAATATCCATAAAATGTAACATGAAAAGTCTATGCAGATGACATAGAATTGAAACGCCCCAAAAATGTGCTTTGAAAATGCCCATAATCGTAATTTCTATATATCTCAAAATTCATGCGTGATATCGAAAATTCGACTTCATATTCTTGATCAGGGTGCAAAATTAAGTGGGAAATGTGTATAACCCGGATTTTAGAGGGCCCGTAGTGAAAAATATTGTCCGCTAATTTTTCATTTTTATTGGCCATCCGCGCCCCTGGCCGTGACTCTATAGGGGCGCAGATTAGTGTTGGAATGAGTTTACGTCTTCGTCAATGGTGCGCTAAGTGTACAAACTAGTGTTTTATTTCCTTGGCTTTTCTATCTCGACTAGGGGCATTGGGGTCATAACCCCATGCCTACCTACGCGTGAAAACACCTATACTTAGCTATTTTTCAACTCTATATCACTCAAGATCCTCTCAAAAACCTCTCAAAGACTTAACCAAATATCTCATCCAAATTTCAAGGATATCAAACCTAACTTTGTAACTCAAGGATTCGCTTCAAGCTCAATGTTTCCTTCAAACTCATCTGAAGAAAACCCAAGTTTGAGGTATGTGGGTTTCATCCATTGGGTCCTTTTACCCTTGTAGCCCAATATTTCTTTCTATAAAAATTGCATATTTTCAAGTTATATTATCTATGGGTATCTTCTATTATGGATTATAAGTATAAATTATGTTGGGGTTTTATGAAATGTTGATTGATTATGCATTACTATCTATTTCAAGCTTATTCCATGAATTAGTTTTATTTATTGATACTATGCATGTTTTGAGCTATAAAATCATGATCTATTATGAGATTTTATGATGGATTTCAAGGCACCCTACGTGAGGGTTTTGCAATATGTTGGTGGATTGATTTGCATTGAGTTTTCTCACATGATTTCACTCTTGAATTGCATGATTTTGAACTAGAATCATAAACTGGCCAAGTGTTTGATAAGATGTCAAGTTAAGAATTCTCAAGTTATTGATGATCTATTCCATGATTTACAAGTCAAATGACTATTTGATGATTAAGGGCTTTCAAGTATGTATTGAATTCATGAAAAGTATCTATGATGTTACAAGTATCAAGTTAAACCCTATTTCAAGATTTTTACCTCTTGTGAGCCATTCATGTTAAAGCAAGAGTTCATGTATGATTATGATGTACTCTCATGTTTCAAGTTAGGCTCACCATTAGAGGTGAAGCATTTTCAAGAGCTAATCATGTCATGTGTCTTATAAGTTATTAATGTTATGATTATTTCAAGTATTCCGTAGGATTACACTTAGCACTGATGGATTAGATGCAGGCGTAGACTATCTTCAAGTGTCCATACTCCTTTCCTCAAACTATGTACCAACATAGGATTATGATTATTACCCTTACTATACTAGTGGATCCATTTAGTGCACTTTATCATGAAATCCACCCTGAAATAGGATGGGTTCCCGCAAGGGAAGTTACTATTCCGAAATGGGATGGGCTCCCGTAAGGTGAAGTATGGATTACCTCGGCAAGTAGACCACCTCTTTATCGATGTGGGATAATAATTGGGATTCCAAGTTGTAGCTCGATTGGTCTTACTTTTGTCGGTTAGGGTCTCTTCCCACACATGTATTATGTTCTACGAAAGTTGAATGATTTACAAGCACGTTTTACTTCAAACATTGACATGCATGCCATATTGAGATCACACTTATCTATTGCTTATTACTATGCATTTTGGCTATACTAGCTTATGTCTTATTGCATTGCATCCTACATACTTAGTAGATTCAAACGTACTAACTCATACTCTATGCCTACATGATATTACCATGTAGGAAACAGAACACCACTCGATCATCTTCCACGTGGCTAGTACGATCTATTGAAGTGAGCCTTGGTGAGTCCTCAATTCCGGGGACACTATCTTTACTTTTCTTGCTATATTGAGAATTCTTATGTTGAAAACTTGTTATAATGAGGATGAACCCGGAAAGTGTCTTGGTCCCCGCTCTATTCTACATTAGAGGTGTTGTTGGAATATTATGATGTATTTATGCTATGAACTTGTCTCCTTATGCTTTTATGATTATCAAAGGATTCCCTTAGTCTTGTTTCCCTTGTTTTATACATTTGGTTGTTGTTTACTTTGCTTCTGTGACCAAGGATGTCTGATTGATAAGTTAAGAGGCTTGTTTGGGTCCCTTTGGGTTCACATTCGCCGTGTCACGTCTAGGCCCTAGGCTTGCATCATGATAAACTAGGTTTCAGAGCACTAGGTTGTTAATGGTCCACGAAATTCAACACACCACGTCTAGTAGAGTCTTATTCATAGTTTTGAAGCGCGTCACAACTATAAATGGGAGACTATGAGGCAATTTAGGAAATGTTTCACTTCTTCATGTCTATATCATGCTTTAAATGTAAGTGTAAGGCTTTTCCCCTAACAAATGCTCTTTGCTATTCTAGATCATGCTAATTCCACAAGAAAGACTAAGGAGAGCCCGTACACTCGAGGAGCAATCGGCCCCTCCCGCTCCTCAAGCTCCTCAAGGTAGAGGGGTAGGACAAGATGAGTTCTGAGATGCTATTGGAATGTTGACTCATGCAATGACCAACCAAATCATCCAAGGGGTCCAAGCCTCTCATGCTTCCACTCTGGCTTCTAGGGTGAGGGATTTCACTAAAATGAACCCATTAAGTTCCATGGATCCAAGATGGATGAGTATCCCTATGAGTTCATAGATGAGGTGTACGAGGTGCTATCTATCATGGGGGTCAATTGGGAGAAAATGGCGGAGTTGGCGACCTACCAACTCAAAGGCGTGGCTTAAATTTGGTTTAAACAATTGAAGTTGGAGAAGGGGAATGATGGTGCTATCCCTTGGGAAGAGTTCAAAAGCGCATTTCTCAACCAGTTCTTTCCTATAGAGCTAAGGAAGGCAAAGATGATGGAGTTTATAAACCATAGGCAAGGTTCTATGAGTGTGAGGGAGTACACCCTCAAGTTCAACCAACTCCCCAAGTATGCTCCATAATTGGTTGCTGAGCCTAGATCAAGGATGAACAAGTTTGTGTCGAGAGTGTCCGACTTGGTTAATAAGGAGTGTGCTACCTCTATGCTAGTAAGTGATATGGATTTGTCCCGCCTCATGACATATGCTGAACAACTAGAGGTAGAAAAGCTTAGAAAAAGAAGAAGTGGTGTGTCCATTTTTGAAGATGGTTTCAATGGTTCCAAGGGTGGCAGGTTTCCTCAAGGCTACAAGTTCCAAGGCCAAGGGTCTTTCAGTGCTCCTTATAGAAGGTTTGCCAATGACAACCCAAGATTCCAAGGTGGTAATGAAGGAATGATAAAACCTAGATATCCAAGGTGTGAAAATAATCATAGTGGTATATGTATGAGGAATTCTAATGCTTTCTTTTGTTGTGGTGAGATGGGTCACAAAGTTATTGATTTCCCTCATGCTTAGAACAAAGATAGAGATGGTCATCCACAAGGCCAAGGTGCAAATGCGGGTTAAAGGGGAGGAGGAGGCCAACAAGGGGGTGCACCAAGGCAAAATAAATACTATTTTCTTCAAAGGAGACAAAGGGTGGATGAGGTGCCCGATATCATCACTGGTATGTTAAATGATTTTGATTTTGACGTGTTTGTATTGATAGACCTGGGTGCCACTCTTTCTTTTATTACTCCTTTTTTCACCAAAAAGCTTCATGTTAGTCCCAAATTATTGTGTGAACCTTCTAAAATGTCTACCCTGTTAGTGAGTCCATTGTTGCTAAAAGAGTCTATAGAAATTGTCTCGTGCTCATTTTGCATAGAATATTACCTTCTAATTTTGTTGAATTAGATATGGTGGATTTTGATGTCATTCTAGGGATGGATTGGTTGCATGCATATTATGCTTCTATTGATTATAGAACCCATAGATTTGAATTCCAATTCCCTAATGAACCCATCCTTGGGTGGGAAATTTTTGATGTGGTGGTTAAGGGTAGATTCATTTCTTATCTTAAAGCCCAAAAGTTGATTTCTAAGTGTTGTCTCTATCATTTTGTGAGGGTTAGGGATGTTGAGTCCAAAGTCCTTCCTATTGAGTCGGTTCCAGTGGTTAATGAGTTTCTTGATATCTTTCCTGATGAGCTTCTCAGTGTCCCTCCCAAAAGGGAAATAGATTTTGGTATAGACCTCCTTCCCGATACTCAACCCATTTATATTCCCCCTTACCATATGGCCCTGACGGAGTTCAAGGAATTGAAGGAGCAATTGAGTGATTTGTTGGAAAGGGATTTTGTAATGCCTAGTAAGTCACATTGGGCTGCACCGGTGTTGTTTGTGAAGAAGGATGGTTCCCTTAGAATTTTCATTGATTATCAACAACTTAATTGAGTCACTATAAAGAACAAGTACCCTCTACTAAGAATTGATGACCTTTTTGATCAACTTCAAGGGGCTAGTCACTTTTCTAAGATTGATCTTCGGTCCGAGTATCACCATGCGAAAGTGAGGGAGTGTGAAATTCCCAAGACGGCTTTACGGACTAGGTATGGTCACTTTGAGTTTGTGGTTATGTCCTTTGGGTTGAGTAATACACCGACTATATTTATGGATCTCATGAATAGGGTCTTTAAACCCTACCTTGACTTGTTTGTAGTGGTTTTTATTAATGAGATCTTGATTTATTCCCAAAGTGAGGAGGAGCATGTGGATCACTTGACAGTGGTGTCGCAAATCTTGAGGGAGAAGAGGTTTTATGCAAAATATGAGAAATGTGAGTTTTTGTTGAAAGAGGTTGCTTTTCTAGGACATGTGGCGCCGGGTGATGGGATTAAGATGGATCCTAAGAAAATGGAGGTGATTAGAAATTAGCCTAGATTTTTGATTCCATCGGATATTTGAAGTTTCTTGGGTTTGGTGGGTTATTGCCGTAGGTTTGTAAATGGTTTCTCTTCTATTGCTTCTCCTCTAACTAAGTTGACACAAAATAAGTGAAATTTTTGTGGATTGATGAGTTTGAAAAGAGTTTCCAAAATTTGAAAATAAACTTATCTACGTTCCTATCTTGGCTCTATTAGAAGTGTTGGAAGGATTTATTGTATGTTATGATGCCTCAAGAATTGGTTTGAGGTGTGTTTGGATGCAAAGTGGTAAGGTGATAGTGTATGCCTCTACATAACTTAAGGTGCATGAGAAGAATTATCCCACCTATGATCTTGAATTGGCAGCTGTAGTCTTTGCTTTGAAAATTTGACATCACTACTTGTATGGAGTTCATGTTGATGTGTTTACCGACCATAATAGTCTCCAAATGTGTTCACCCAAAAAGATCTTAACTTGAGATAAAGAAAGCGGTTAAAACTCATTAAGGAATATGATATGAGTGTGCATTATCATCCTGACAAAGCTAATGCTGTGGCCGATGCTTTAAGTAGGGTGTTTATGGGTAGTCTGGCTCATGTTGATGATGGTCCAAAGAGGTGGCTAGAGAGGTTCACCGGTTGGCTAGGTTGGGGGTTAAGTTTGACGAAGTTAATAATGAGGGTGTAGTGGTTGTTAATAGTTCTAAATCTTCTTTGATTGAGGAGGTAAAGTCAAAACAAGATCTTGACCCTGCCTTGCTAGAGTTGAAGGCCTTGTCGAGAGATGGTAAATGAAGGTTTTCTCCCAAGGGGGAGATGGTGCCCTTAGGTACCAAGGTAGATTGTTTATGCCAAATGTAGATTATTTGAAAGAATTGATTTTGAAGGAGGCCCATAATGCATCCTATTCCATTCACCCCGATTCTACAAAGATGTATAAGACTTGAGGAAAGTGTATTTGTGGGGTGGCATGGAGAGAGACATTGCCAAGTTCATATCTGGATGTCACAATTGCTAACAACTGAAAGTCGAACATCAAAGGCTGGGTGGCCTAGCCCAAGATAAAGAGATTCCTGCTTGTAAATGAGAAGAGATAAACATGGATTTTTGGGTTGGGTTGCCTAAGACTAGGAAAATTTTTGACTATTTTGGTTGTGGCGGATAGAATGACAACATTGACTCACTCACTACCAGTGAAAACTACTTATGGTGCTGAAGATTATGCCAAGTTGTACATAATGATTTGGTTAGATTGCATGGGGTGCCCTTTTCTATCATTTTAGATCTCGGTGCTCAATTCACTTCTCACTTTTGGAGGTCTTTCCAAAGAGGTCTTGGTACCAAGGTTATAAGCTTAGTATGACTTTTCATCATCAAACGTACAGTCAAGCCAAGAGGACTTTCCAAACCCTCGAGGATATGCTTAGAGCTTGTTTTTTGGAGTTTAAGGGTAGTTGGGATGAACATCCTCCACTCATTGAGTTTGCTTACGACAATAGCTACCACATAAGCATTGGTACGACTCCCTTTGAAGCTCTTTATGATAGGCATTGTAGATGTTCGGTTGGGTGGTTTGAAGTGGGGGAAATGGATTTGCTAGGTCTAGATTTGGTCATTGAAGCCTTGGAGAAGGTGAGGTTAATAAGAGGGAGATTAAAATAGCCCAAAGTGACAAAAGTCCTTTTTCGATGTGAGGAGAAGAGATCTTGAGTTTAAGGTTGGTGAATGGGTCTATTTGAAAGTCTCACCTATGAAGGGTGTGGTCCGGTTTGGCAAGTAGGGGAAGTTAAGCCCAAGTATTTATGGGTCCTTACAAAGTTTTGAGGAGAATGGGTAAGGTTGTATATGAGTTGGAGTTGCCTATGGAAATGGACATGGTTTATCTGGTCTTCCATGTGTCCATGTTGAAAAGGTGTATGGGTGACCCAAGTGCTATAGTGTCATTGGATGATGTGGGTGTTGTACAAGATAATTTGACTTATGAGGAGGTCCCGGTGACAATTTTGGATAGGCAAGTGAAGAGGTTGAGGAACAAAGATGTAGCCTCCGTCAAGGTTCTTTGGAGGAACCAAGTTGAAAGTGTCACATAAGAAGCCGAGGCAGACATGAGAAAGCGATACCCATATCTCTTTCACTCCACTCAAACTGAAGGTACTATTTAAGTCCCCCCTATTTTTTCAAGTCTTAAGTTTTATCCCTTAGGTAATTTTTCATGCATTCATGTTTATGCTGACAAGTTTATGGTGATTTTGACATTCATGTTGAGATTTTTAAAAATGATGTTTAAATGCATGTGCTGCATTCATGTCGGGCTAAAATCTTCATAATTACTTCTCTTATGCATGTTTCTTTGACATCCGGGGAAGAATGTTCCCTAGGGAGAGATATTGAAATGCCCCAAAAATGTGCTCTGGAAATGTCCTTAATTGTAATTTCTATATATCTAAAAATTTGTGCGTGATGTTGAAAATTCAACTTCATATTCTCAATTAGGGGGAAAAATTGAGTGGGGAATGAGTATAACCCAGATTTTAGAGGAACCATAGTGAAAAATAATTTTCGCTAATTTCGATTTCTAGTGGCCATCCACGTCTTGGCCACGATAAGCGAAGGGCGCCGATTAGTGTTGGAATGAGTTTGCGTCTTGTCTGCATATGCCAAGAGCGCGGACCACTGTATTATTTTCCTTGTTTTTTCTATCTTGGCCAAGGGCATTGGGGTCATAGCCCCATGCCCACCTATGCCTGAAAACACCTACACTTAGCCATTTTCAACTCTATTATCACTCAAGACCCTTTATAAACCCTCTCCAAGACTTAACCAAATGTCTCATTCACATTTCAAGGATTTCAAACCTAACTTTGGAACTCAAGGATTCTCTTCAAGCTCTAAGTTTCCTTCAAAATCATCTGAAGAAAACCCAAGTTTGAGGTCTGTTGATTTCATCCATTGGGTCCTTTCTCCCATGGAGCCCAATCTTCCTTTTTATAAAAATTACATGTTTTCAAGTTGTATTATTTATGAGTATCTTCTATTATGGATTATGAGTATAAATTATGTTGGGGTTTTATGAAATGTTGATTGATTATACATTAAGATCTATTTCAAGCTTATACCATGAATTGGTTTTATCTATTGAGACTATGCATGCTTTGAGCTATGAAACTATGATCTATTATGAGATTTGATGATGGATTTTAAGGTACTCAACATGAAGTTTTGCAATATGTTGGTGGTTGATTTGCATTGAGTTTCCTCATATGATTTCACTCTTGAATTGCATGATTTTAAACTAGTATATGAACCCGCCAAGTGTTTGATAAAATGTTAAGTTAAGAATTCTCAAGCTATTGATGATATATTCCATGATTTACAACTCAAATGACTATATGATGATTAAGAGCTTTCAAGTATGTATTGAATTCATGAAAAGTATCTATGATGTTACAAGTATCAAGTTAAGCGCTATTTCAAGATTTTTACTTCTTGTGAGCCATTCATGTTAAAGCAAGGATTCATGTATGATTATGATCTACTCTCACATTTCAAGTTTGGATCACCATTAGAGGTGAAGCATGTTTAAAAGCTACTCATCTCATGTTTCATACAAGGTATTAATGTTATAATTATTTCAAGTATTCCATGGGATTAGACTTAGCACCGATGGATTAGATGCCGGTGTGGACCATCTTCAAAGGTACATACTCCTTTCATCAAATTATGTGCCAACATAGGATTATGATTATTACTCTTACTATACCAGTGGATCCATTTAGTGCACTTTATCATGAAATCTACCCCGAAATGGGACGGGTTCCCGTAAGGGGGGTTACTTCTTCGAAATAGGACAGATTCCCATAAGGTGAAGTGTTGTTCACCTTGGCAAGTGGACCACCTCTTTACTGATAAGGGGTAATCATCGGGATTCCAAGTTGTAGCTTACTTGGTCTTACTTTTGTTGGTTAGGGTTCTTCCCATACATGTATTATGTTCTATGCAAGTTGAATGATTTACAAACATGTTTTACTTCAATCATTGACCATGCATGCCGTATTGTGATTGCACTTATATATTGCTTATTACTATGCATTTTGACTATATTGGCTTATGTCTTGTAGCATTATATCCTACATACTTAGTACATTCAAACATACTAATGCATACTCTATGCCTACATGATATTACCATGTAGGAACTAGAGTACCACCTGATCATCCTCGACGTGGCTAGTACATTCCATTGAAGCAAGCCTTGGTCAGTCCTCAAGTTCGGGGACACTATCTTTACTTCTCTTGTTATATTGAGACTTCTTTTTTTCAGCACTTGTTATTATTAGGGTGATCCTGGAAGGTGTCTCAGCCCCCGCTCCATTCTATGTTAGAATTTGTTATTGAAATATTATGATGCATGACTCTTTATGCTTTTATGATTATCAAATACTTCCCTTAGTCCCTTTTCCCTTGTTTTATACCTCTTTTTTTTGTTTACTTTGCTTCCGCGACCAAGGATGTGGGATTGATATGTTAAGAGGCTTGTTTGGTCCCTTTGGGTTCCCATTCGCCGTGTCACGTTAGGCCCTAGGCTTGGGTCGTGACAAGAATATATCGTAACTTGACGACACACCAAATAGTTAGCAGGAATATTAAAATATTAATATTTCTACTTAAAAGATGTTTGGTTAAAAAGAAATTAACATTTCTAATTTAAAGATATGCATATTATTTTTAAATAGTTTGTAAACTTACCACTTCCTCTTTTTACAGGGAATTAGGTCATTTGAAGCCCTACATATGGAATAAATCAGAACCAGAAGGTTGTATAGCTGAGGGTGACATAGCTATGAAGAAACTCTTACCTTTTGTTCTCGATATATTGAGTATATTGAGACATGGTTCAATAGACCTAGGCGTGTCCGTGATGATCTAGACTACAGTCATCCTTCTGGAATGTCGACTATCCTTACTCAATTAGGTAAACCTGCATCAGGTCTAGGAAAGTACACTTTAATTCCTATGAAAAAACTACAAGCTCATCGATATGTTCTTTTGCATTATGCAATAGTTGAAGTATTTGTGGAGTTATAAAATTTTTGTTTTTTGTTGTTGTAATGCTTGAAATAAAGTAGTCATGCTTTTTAACATTAATTTAATTATTTCATATAGAGAATTTAGACAACAAGTAAAGAGGTATTCAAAGGGAAAAAGACATTTGCCTATAGATATAATGAGGAGAGTTGATAAAGACTTTGTTGATTGGTTCCAAAAACGGGTGGGTAAACAATTATTTGATTATTTTACATTTGATTTGATGAGTTCATTTGACTAAGCCTTTTTTTATTTAGATTATGAATCCAGACAAAATAGATACAATGTCTACTAATCTATGGTTTTTAGCAAAAGGTCCATCTGTAAATGCAAGAAGCTTCACTTTATATAATGTAAATGGTCCTAAATTCTAACTTTTGCTCGAGAAGAAGCCTTGAAAACAAAGAATAGTGGATTTTTCTTAACTCCTAAAACATTATGTATTGCTAGTAGTTCTGATGGAATTTTAAGGCAAGCAGAGTTAACATATTATGGGAAGTTAGAAGATATTATTGAGATTAACTATAATGGACGATTCAAGGTTTTTCTTTTCAAATGTAAATGTGCTTATACTAATCAAGATAGAACATATAAAAAGGATCGTTGTTATCGTAGTTGTGTTAATTTTTGTAAATTGATTCACATTGGTGAAAGTCAAGAGCATGAGGCTTACATCGAAGCATCTCAAGCATATATGTGGATGATATTGTCAATAAAGATTGGAGTGTAGCTGTGCATCTAAAGGCAAGAGATTTGTATGATAAGGGAGAGGTTATAGAAGACATATATGAGAATGAACCATACCAAGAGCAAGACCACGAATAGGTTTTTTTTTAATGGTGATGACTATGTAGATTTAGCTTCAGATCACATAATTGATGATATAGTAGAGGCAAATGTTGCTACTAACCTAGCAACATATGCAATTCCAGACTAAGTTTTTTTTTTTATTAACATTAATACTATCAGGTCTTTTGAAGTATGTTTTGGTACTTGCATGTGATCTTTTGACCTAATTGGGAGTGAATTTTGTTAAATATTTTTTATCTGACCAATTTAGTTGAAGTTTGAAATTTTATCTTTGTTTTTTCCGATGGAGATTTAGTTAATTCATCTTTTGATTGGTCTTCGATATGTTGATATATTTTCTATCATTGGATGAATATGCTCGATTAATTTGAAAAAGGTTGAACTTTGATAGAATATAGATTTTCTTTCAGACATTTTGACTTTCAATTTCATAAAATAATAGTGAGTTGGGTTGAGCAAAGTTAATTATGGTGTTTAACCATCTTCTCAATAAAACCATTAGCCTTTTGAGAGCTCACTATAAAGACATCTCATAGTATATGCAGCTACTCCTGACAGATAATAGGCAGGTTACTTTACTTTCTTAACTTTTTCTTGTTATTCTTCTATCTAGTAGTAATCTTCATCTATCTGGTTTCTTTTAAAAGTGGATAAGTTATGAACAAAATGTGTCTTACTTATGCTAAGTTGTTCAATTACCCCTACAACTTTGTAACACCTGATAAAATTTTTGACATATCCTAGAGTAGAGAAGTGCGCATAACGCATCCGCCCATGCTCCATTTGGAATTCTGAGGCCGAATTTGTGATTAGCATGAAAAATTGAGTGGAGAAATGGTCTCGTTCAATTTTAAGAGTAATCATATCGAATAATAATATTTTGATCTGAAACGATTTCTAGTGTAGATGCGTGCCCAAGGCGTGACGCGACTTGGACGTGGACAAACACTTATATTTTTATAATTTTTTTCATCAAGAATTGGAAAACTCATTTGGAAAATTTTGAAAAAATTTTATATATGTGTATGCCCAGTCCGCGATGCGGACTGCGCATTTTTTGAGTGAAAATTTTCTTTTTAATTTGAGGGGTATTTCGGTCAATTTTGAACCCCTCCTAAACTCAAAAGATGATTAAATTAAGTCATTTTGATGCGTAAATAGGGTCTTAAACCCCATTCTAAGTCCTTTTATAAACATTTGAAAGACTAAGGCTTGAGGAAAGAGAAGAGAGAAGCATAATTGAAGAATTCAAAGAAAATCTTGAAGGTTGATTGGTAAAACATCATCATAGGTATGTAAGGCTAAACTAAAAGTATGAGATTTTCCTCTCATGTGCCCCGTAGGTGGGCTTAGAAAAGAGTTGAAAATCCATGAGTTCACATGCATAATTCTTGGATTAATTCTTAAAAAAATATATTATTGCATGTGTTTTTGTATGTTGATGATCACCATAAACTCTTTTCTTGAATTGGATATTTTTATATGAATCATTGCATGAACCATATTTGTAAATTTCATAAAGATTGCATGAATGAAGATATAAATTGAGTCTACAGCCTTGATTGAGAATGTCAATTGTGATTATGATTATGAATGTGATAATGATGATAGGTTGATAGTATTTGAAGGCCCATGCGTCTTCCCAAATTAGCTATAATCAATTGTCTATTCGATTGTTCCCTAATGATTGTTCTAAGCCTTGAGCTATTGATTGAGAGATGAACTGATAGTATTGTTGGAGTCTCTATGAGACCGATTGAATGATGAGAGCCTCTACGAGGTTGATTGAGATGAGTTGATCGAGATAGTTTGATTGGATGGATTGTTTTATGAGCATTGGTCATGGGAGCAGTATCGAGCACCGAAAAAGTAAGAGTTAATCTAACTCACACTCGTCAAACTACGTATCAAACCGTAGGTGAGGATTAGGACCATCACACCATATTACATTGAAGTCCCCTCTGAGTAGAAGTCCCTAAAACAATAGTGGACTTAAGGATTGTTGTTTCCGTTTGAACTTGTCCATTATGGTTTAGATTCGTTCCCTACCTAGAAAGTGCAGAATGGCTATGGCAACATCAACAGGAATGTTGTAAAATCACTAGCTCATAGGTGATTGTTGTCGGATAAGAGAAACTCTCAAGAAGTTCGAAGATCGAGTACTCTGGGTCGAGATGAGATAAGATGAGTTGAGGTGAGTCCCTCCGAGATGAATCTAATTTGATTGATGAGGTTTGATGGGTTAGATGGGTCATTTGTCTACTCTTTATTCTTGCTTTAGATAGACACTTCATGTTGATTTTTATTATTCTAACTTGATTGTTGTTCCATATTTTCTACTTATTTCTATTTCATTAAGCTATTTTACATACCATACATTCCACATACTAATACTATTTGGCGCTACATCATTTTATGATATAGATAAAGGGATTAGAGATCATCAACAGGCACATCGTTGAGGATCTAGGATGTTCTATTGATTGGTGAGCCTCCCCTACTCTGGAGGATTCATTATGTTATTTTCATCTTGCTTTAGAGTTAGATATTTATTAGCTTATTATTGATTGAGGTAGTCATGGGTCTATCATTGGCACCACCTGATGGTGATAGAGGCTTTATAGACTAGAGTCGAATGTTGATTGTTAAGTTTGTGAGCTAGTTCTTTCTACTAACCTTCTTCGATTACATTATTGTTTTGAGACTTGATGATAAGATGTGTGATGATGTTCACGCTCCAATAAGAAAGCGGTCGCTATCAACAATTAACCTAATCGAAGGTTAGGGTCGAATACACAGGGAATATAGGATTTGACTACAAGAATTCACTAGAAATTATTTCGAGTATCTATATCTAAAATCTCCAAATGGGGGGAGGGGAAGGGTTGTGATTCATGAACAAAAACAAAATAAACACAACGCTCAATTTTAGGGACAACTTGGAATTGTGTTCCCCTTGGTTCATTGACTTGATTACCCTAGACAACATAACGATAATTTGAAATTCGCATGCAGGATGGTAACTTAGGTTCTTCAATCCCTCTTGTGAAAGTGAAGGTCGAATTTCACCATGGCGTTTTGTCGGCAACCATAGTATGCGAACTAACCGTTACCTATTGTCCCAGTCAACCTCCCCATGGTCAAGTTTGGTTGATTAGACTAGAACACATCAATCGAAGCCTATCATCTACTTCCCTTTTCCTATTCATCAATACCTTGGTCAGGATCGTGATAGTAGGCGGGGTTTGGTTTTGGCCACCACCAAACAAAAATCATAATGATGAGAAATAAAAAATACATGCAAAACCCCAATCGTAGAAATGCAATAGACCTAGCTCATCCCAAGTCAACTACCCATGGTTGCCACAACCCCAAGTTGTCGGTGCTTAGCTACTCATGGCTAAGGCAAAACCAACAAAAATACAAATACAGGACATAGTTGAGAATTTTACCAAAGCAATGAAGAGTGAAGACACCATAAGTTGCAAATCACAAGCTTGATAAATTGATGCTGAGTACAAAGTAAGATTTGCAATCCCCAAAAGTGTGCTTTTCAAGAGAAAATGAAAATTTATTCTAAAACCCTAAAATATTCTTGGGAGAATATTCAAAGGCACCTTCAATGTTCACAATCGGGGATCTCTACAAATAAAACCCTAACTTAAAGTATTTATAGTAGTTACACATTTAGCCCTAAAAATTACACAAAAAATATAGCTGGCAGCTAGTACATCTTGCAGGTACGACTTGTAGGGTGACCTACCAATCGTAATCGGGCTCTCGTATCAGGTGCTTGACATTTTGGACTCAACTAGTACAACCCACTGGTATGAGTTGTTGCTTGGGCTATGACTCGTATGCTCCTCTCGTAGTCTAGGCCTCAGTTTTTGGTCCAATGTTTTAGCTCTCTGTTTCCTACTATGATTCCACCTATACTAGTCGTATTGAGACCTGCAACTCCTAGGGTGGCCTCATAAAACTGACCTCCATTTAGCAATTTTTTTTATTCTTTTTCTCTTTTTCTGCACTTCAGCAAAATTTCTAAGTTTTCTCCAAAATCATGCCAACTTAGCTTTTTTGCAATAACAATACAAAAACACATAAAACCATAAAAAATTCGCATTAAGAACTCACAAAATTCCTAAAGTGGATTTGGATCACTTTAGGACTTAACGTCTTGTAACATAGACTCATCGAGCTTCGGTATGGCATTTTAGGCAAGTAGTGACTAAAAGCTATTCTTGAACAATGTTTAGCAACACTTATACCTTCGTATCCCAAACATTTTCACTAAATCCACCCTTATTCTCCTATTTCAAGCTTCCACCGGGTGCCTTCTTTTTCTTTTCAGTCGTGCCTTATTTTTGAACTCATTTTTGCTAATTTTTTCTCAATTCAAAGAACTTTTCCTTTATTCTTCCTCACCTAGCTCATGATTTTTCACTTCTTTTTCTCTTACCCAACTAACCCACATATTTTCATTATTTTAACAAAACAAGGGCCATCCTCAACTTAGACTTTTAGCCTAAGGTGAAGTACACAGTATCTAATCCCCAAACTAAGGTCACCATTTGTAGCTACCCTCAACTTAGGCTTTTAGCCTCAATCAAGGTTCACATGTTCAAGGATATACTAGGGCCAATATCAAGGTACTTCATCAAACAAGGTTAAAGCTAGCAAGGTATCAAGAAAGAATGAGTACATGAGAAGCCCAAAATTTTGGGACAAGGGATTCACTCGCTCATTTGTAGGTCATTTAGGCACGAGTGGGCTCACTAATAGAACAAAGGCCTAAGATCCCGTCCAAATCAACCACATCACCAAACCAATCTTAGAGTAATAAGGCAAGTTTTGAGTCCATACATGATACATGAATGAAGCAAAATAAGCTCACAACACACATGGCATTGCACAACAATCAAGAATAGACTCACAGGTCATGCTTCCAGCCTCAACTTACCTTTATACTATCAGAACAAATATCACCAGATAATCAAAATGCATGATTGCATTAATAACCAACAATCTCAAAATTTTCAGGGTACCTAAATTTTTTATATCATTCAAAAAGCATAAAAGCATTTAAAAACTATGTACATGCCAAAAGACCATACTACTATTTATTTACACATTATCTATACTACCTAAACATGTCTGTTCGACAAATAACAAATCCACAAGGAAAAAGAAACACGACAAGAAAATCTTGGGATCAAAAATAGGGGAAGTTATGGACTGGAGGTTACTTAGGCTTCACCTTAATCCATAACTTCCCACAACGCACCAAAATAGAATACTTTGTCCTCAAAGTAAAGAATGAACGAAAACCAAATAACAAAAGCATATATATATATACATACATACACACATAGATATTAAAAACCAATATTTTAAAAGCTAGGACCCAAAACATAAGTAAAAATAACATCCAACATCAAAAATTTAAACAAATCCAAAAACCAACATAATAAAAGTATTGTCTAACAGAAAGAACAAAGTATTCATATATAAAAGATAAGGACCAGGGTCAAATGTTAAACATCATGGTGCTCAAGCATCGGTATCTGTCTGGTCAGCAGGATTCTAGGTCACAACCTCCTCCTCAGTTATCTGGATCTCAGCTGTACGTGAGCTACCCTCTCCATGTGAAGTCTGCTTCTCCCTATCTTGCTGTATAACTGCCATCAATATCGACTCATGCACCACCTCCTCTTATATCAGCTCCTCCTCTGGTACTACTGGGTCATCAGGCCTAGGCCTCTTCTAGCTCAACTTTGGGTTATCTGCCTCGAGGGGCCTCTTCCGATGGGTATGCGGGCAGTCAATTAATCAAAAACCTCATCACCAGTCGGTGCCACCTCTGGGACTGCAACAAGGTCTGCCAACACGTGCAATAAGTCGGCCTTAAACTTGGCCAACTCCTATGTCACTGCACT
Source organism: Solanum ossicruentum (assembly GCA_025774065.1). Taxonomy (NCBI): domain Eukaryota; kingdom Viridiplantae; phylum Streptophyta; class Magnoliopsida; order Solanales; family Solanaceae; genus Solanum; species Solanum ossicruentum. The sequence continues at coordinate 16,856,867 of JAOTQR010000086.1, read as the reverse complement.
CTTGTCAGCAGGCCGAGTACCCTCAAGCCGCCTTTGGACTCTCACCTAAAATGCATCTACTTAGGCATCCACTACTCTAACTCTCTCATCTACCAAATCACAGGAGAATGCATTTATCCTCTCCTCTGAGTCCCAAACAGTCTAGCTAACCCATGGTTTGACCTGAGCTGCTAAAGCCTATAACCTGGACTCTGCTGTAGCCACCCTGCGCACCAGTGCCTGAAAAGCAATAGTAGAGATAAGAGAATAAACGTGAATAGTGGATGATGCTGGTGCTAGAGTACTGGAGGATGGCATAGACTCAATCTCAACAGTTAGGGAAGGCTCTTAGTATTTGGAGTAGTACCGATGGTAGCTAGAGTCGAACCCTAAGTCTGAGTCTCAATCGGGAATGGATCTGGGATGGCTGGAGGAGATGCACGTGGTAGGGCCATTGGGTTCCTATCAGTCTTGATTAGGCTGGGTTCTATGGTGTGCAGGGCCTCAACATGTGGGTCCAAGTAAAGGGACACATGTATCGCTGCCTCATTCTATAGTCTATGTATCAAGATGGGAAAAGGTAATGAGGTCTGAGTGCGAATCACTGACTCATAGATCCACTCGGCCATGACTCAGGCCCAATCAATATCATAGCCAGCTAGAATGCTAGCTAGTAGTACAACTCTCTCCAGGGTGATCACATTATTTATAAAGGTGGGTTTGATGTACTAACGGATAATAGACCACTAGCACTTGGCTCGGAATGAGAGGTGGGATTTCACGATTGGATCAACATGGTTTGTAACCCACGTCGGCTCGAAACCCTCCTTGCATATCTGGCTGGCTATCCACCTAAGCAACTCTATCTTCATATCCATATTCTTCACGCTCATCGTTTTCCTCATTTTTGCAATTCTATCATCATACTCTACGGTGGAATGAGGTACTGTGTAGTTTGGCCCGAACTGAACCCACCTAATAGTCTCCTCTAAATAACGACTTCACCCCACACTAGAACTTCTTGCAACCTTGGTCACTCTATAGGTTTCTTCCCTCGAGGAAGATCTTGGAGTGTAAAGGCATAATAGGTGGCATAAAATTCTTGGACTAGATATGGGGCATACTTTCCTAGCTTTTGTGGCAGCCAAGCAAGCCTATGACGGTTGATCTCAGCCTCCAAGTCAGGCACTTTACTCAATCCAGAATCATTGAGTCTTGATTCCTCATGAAATTGTCGAACAAGACTTCCTGGACCCTTTGGTTCTGACCCTTTTTCATATATTTCCTGTATGCCTGGAACACACCATTTGGTACTTCTGGGGTTTATGAAAGCGACCGTGGCAGTAGGATCCACCGGAGGTTGAGACTCAGTCTCCTCAGGTTGGGTATGAGATGCCTCAATAGACCCCGACTCTGAGAGTGAAAGGACATCAACTGACTCATCTTTATCGCCCTCCTCTTCAGGGTGAGAGGGACTAGTGACTTCCATCAGTATTAGTGTAGCACGGGCTCGAGTCTGAGGCACATTTGCCTCGGTATCTATCCAGACTCTATGCACTACCACAGAGCTCTCAGATGTTTAATCCTTAGATGGGTCATCCCTTAGTCATCTTCTTGGAGTTTTAATAGCTTCTTTTCTAGCCTTTGGAGCCATATAACCTGAAAATTTAACCCCAAAAAAATAACATGAACACTATAGTGTTTGAATTAACTAGAAACTGCAAAGACAAATTAACAATAGTAACCTAAACATTAAAAGAAAACTCACAAACAGTGCACTGATTTAGTTGCATATTTGCAAGTATAAGGCACAAGTATGATTCGTAGAAAGACCTACGAGTCGTAGTTTGGGCTCATAGTCAGGAAATAAAATTTAAAACAAAGCAGATCCTTTGAGTCCCTCACTATGATTCATTGTGGGCATTACCAGTCGTAGGTGGGTCTCATATGATAAGTGTTAAGGAACCTCAGGTGAATGGTGCCTCCTATGAGGGGCTACTACGACCCATAAGGTGACCTATGACTCGTAGTGGTTCCTCATGGCAGAAAACAGAACACACCTATGGTGCCTACAACCTTCCAACAAGAACCAAGGATCATGTGAAACACAATTTAAACAGTATCAAAGCAGTTTGTCATCACAAACACAACATTAAACCCACTATGAATTTTGTCAACATAACCAACTAGTACCCCTCAATTAAATAACAAACCCCAATTACTTTCACGAAATACACAAGATTAACTGTTCTCCAAGGCATAATCATCACCAACAGTATATAGAAATGGAGATTCTAAAAGAGTTCACAATAATTTCAAACATGGGTATCATGAACCAGCATATTTACACACACCAATATTCCCATATTTCAATGCCGACATGATTTTGAAAAATGATCACCCCAACAATCATGCATAAAACTCAATTGATCAGCATGTCAATATTACAACCACCCAAAAAGAGCAATCATACCATTTAAAATCATTCTAGGGAGTTCAACAAGCCCAAACCCCATTCTCATGCTCATACAATCATTTTCTCGAGTGTGCACTCACTATGATCAAAAAATTAACATTCATTCAATAATATTCAAGGATCACAATATGAGTGTCCCAAATTGAACTATGAAAACTTGCCAAATGAGCAAATGAAGAACAATGAGATGCAATAACAGAACAAGGAGAAAGCCAAAACCCTAGTGATGTTTTGCCTAAAAATTTGCCTGATTCCGGTGGGGGGTTGGCGGGAAATTTGGTCGGGGAAGGTGAAAGGAGTTATGGAGAAGCTTGGG
>JAOTQR010000086.1:16841149-16853996 GCA_025774065.1 Solanum ossicruentum | reverse complement strand
CACTCCGAAAGTCATCGTGATTTTGGTTATTGCAGGCGGTTCAGAGTTGAGAAGGTTAGAAGGGCTATTAGTAGGATGAAGAGAGGGAGGGCGATCGGACCCGATGAGATTCCGGTAGAGTTTTGGAAGAACATGGTCAAGGATGACATAGAGTGATTGACTAGACTGTTGAATGCTATTATGAAGACTGCCAAGATGTCTGATGAATGGAGTACAATGGTTCCATTATACAAGAACAAGGGGGATATTCAAAACTGTAACAATTATAGGGGTATCAAGTTGTTAAGTCACACCATGAAGGTCTGGGAGAGAGTGGTGGAGATGAGGGTGACAAGAGTAGTATCTATTTCGGAGAATCAGTTTGGATTCATGCCTGGGCGGTCGATTACTGAAGCAATTCATCTTGTTCAGAGATTAGCGGAGAAATATAGGGAAAGAAAGAAGGACCTTCATATGGTGTTCATTGATCTTGAGAAGGCCTATGAAAAAGTTGGGATGTCCTATGGAGGTGTCTAGAGGTGAAAGGTGTCCCAATGGCATATTTCAGGGAGATTAAGGACATGTATGATGGAGCCAAAACTCGGGTAAGAACGGTGGAATGAGACTTAGAGTATTTTCCTATTCAGATGGGACTCCATCAAGGAACTATGTTGAGCCTTGGTGATGGATGAGTTGACGCGATCTATCCAGGAGGGGTTCCATGGTGTATGCTATTTGCAGATGACATAGTATTGATTGATGAGACTCGGACTAAAGTTAATGATAGGTTGGAGGCTTGGAGATACGCCTTGGAGTCCAAAGGATTCAAACTGAGCAGGATCAAAACAGAATACTTGGAGTGTAAATTCAGTGTTGCGAGAGATGAAGCAGACATTGATGTGAGGCTTGCCACTTAACCTATCCTGAAGTGGGGAAACTTTAAGCATCTGGGGTCCATATCCAAAGTAGTGGCGATATCGACGATAATGTCACACATCATATTGGGGCAGCATGGACTAAATGGAGGCTTGCCTCTGGAGTATTGTGTGACAAAAAGATACCACCTAAACTCAAAGGTAAGTTCTACAGAATGGTGGTTAGACCATCTTTGCTGTATGGGGTGGAGTGTTGGCCAATAAAAAATGCACATGTTCAGAAGATGCATGTTGCAGAGATGAGGATGTTGAGATGGATGTGTGGTAACATCAAGAGTGATAAGATTAGGAATGAGACCATTCGGGAGAAGTTAGAGGTGGCCCCTATGGCCGATAAGATAAGGGAAGCGAGACTGCGATGGTTTGGACATGTGCAGAAAAGGAATACCTATGCTCTTGTTAGGAAGTGCGAGAGGTTGGTTTTGGGAGTTACATGGAGGGGTAGAGGTAGAGCAAAAAAGTATTGAGGGGAGGTGATCAGACAAGATATGGCGAAACTTGATCTCACCAAGGACATGACATTAGATAGAAAGGAGTAGAGGTCGCGAATTAGAGTAGCAGGCTAATTGTTTGGTAGGGTTAGGTGGATGTCTGGCCTTGGGGTATAGTAGGGTAGCAGGAGTAGTCGTGTTTTATGTCATGTGTTGTCATTCTGTCGCATATGTGTTAATTTTATCATTTTTACATACTGCGATGTGTTTTTCGTTATTAGTCGCTCTTTCTGTTCCCTTTCCTTTTTGTCATATCTTATTTATTCTGCTTATGATTTTTTGAGACGAGAGTTCCCAAGAAATAGCCTCTCTACTTTTATGAGGCAGTGGTAAGGTAACCCCACTTGTGGGCTTCCACTGGGTATGTTGTTGTATTCTTTATCACTATGGTCTCCTTGCAGGTTTAGCTAGCAGTTTCTTCGGCGTGCTGTTTATTTTTCAACCAATGGTCAGAGCACAAGGTACAAAAGTTAATACATAAATGTAACTGTTTTGAACTAACAATTTTCTCGGAGAGTTGGTACCAGCAACCAAATTATTTAGAACTGGGTGATTTTTTGAGAGATTAAACCAAAAGTACAACTTTTGATACATATCAAATTTTAATTTTGACGTCAGATGTTCAACATACTAGTGAAATCCCACAAGTGGTGCTTAGGGAGGGTAGGGTGTACGCAAATCTTACGTCGTGGAGGTAGAGAGGTTGTTTTGGAAGAATCCTATACTCGATTGTAGCAAATAAAAATAGTTATGCAAAAGGAAAACAATAGTGAAGAAAATATGGTAACTAATAAATGAAAACAATTGGAACGTTCAGGATAGGAATAGTAACAACAAAAAAATAGTGAGATAACTGAAATACAATAAACAACGGATGATTGGAAAAATCAAAAGCAAGAAACTACAAGAATAAGACTAATACTATGATAGACACCACCAAATCTTAACTTGTTGAAAAGCAAGACAACGCCCCACTAGCTACTAAGCTTTTGCCCTGATTCACAACCTCCATATCCTCCTAGCTAAGGTCCTGTCCTTGGTAAACTGAAGTTGCTCCATGTCCAATTTAATCACCTTTGCCCAATGCTTTTCCCCTATATCCAACCTTTTACACCCTTTATTGGGACATCTACACATCTCTTCGCATGATCAAACCATCCTTCCCTCATCTTGTCTACCATGGAGGCCACTTTCACCTTGTTCTAGATATCCTCTTTCCTAATCTTATCGCTTCTAGTATGCCGACACATCCATCTTAGCATTCTCATTTTCGCAACTTGCGTCTTCTGAATATGAGAGTTCTGGACTGGCAAGCACTCCGCCGCAATCCTCCTAAGACACTCCTTATTAAAAGGAAAAAAGAGGGGCGTAGAAGCTTGTGTTCGAGGGGGGAAGAGCATACAACAAAATTGGTCTAACTACCACACTGTAGAACTTACCTTTATGTTTAGGTGGTATCTTTTCATCACACAAGACTCTAGAGGCACACCTTCGTTTCATCCACGTTGCATCAATACGATATGTGTCGTTATAATTGATCTCCCCATTTTCTTATATTAAATACCCAACATACTTAAAACTCTCTCTTGGGGATAGCCCGTGTGTCAATCTTTGCTTCCACGCTTGCATTATGCATTGCATCATTGAATTTACCCCAAATATTCTGTTTTGGTCCCGCCAACAAGAACCTTTTGGATTCCAAAGTTTGTGTCCACACCTTCAATCTAGCATTTGCTCTGCCCCAAGTTTTTTTAAATTTTTTTTTTAAAAATTGGTAATGTTGTATTCTTCAGCATTAAGGATATGCTTGGAGACCTTCAAAAGAGGAACAAAAAAGAGAATTGAGGGCGAAACTACTTATAGAGAGCCTAACAAGTCTACAAGCTCTAATTCCTCTATATTTGCTTCTTTACACCAAAAAAAAGAAAGATACAATACAATTCTACTTAACTCTATGGACTTATCTTCTAAACATCTACTATTTCTCTCTCTCCACACAGTCCACCAGATGCAATGTGGAATGATTTTCCACCATCTCTTCTGGCTCTTGCTTCCACTTCTTCTAATTCAGCAACTCAACAGATCGGCAGTGTGATCAGGCACGGTCCATTTCATGTTTGTGAGAGTAAGAAACAAATTCCACAGCTGAGCAGTGAAGTTACAATGCAAGAAAAGATGACTATTTGTCTCATCTGTTTCCGCGCAAAGTTGACACCTGGATACTATAATTCTCCTCTTTTTCTTCAGAACCTCTTGTGTCAGACAAGCTCTTCTCACAACCAGCCACGTGAAGCATTTTACTTTTGTTGGTGCGATATTTTTCCAGACATTTTTCCATAACCCTTGTTGTCTTCTGTTTTGTTGCGTATTCACTGTTTCATAGACCCATCCCTGTTCAGTCCAGCACTCTTCGACAATTGCTTCTGCGTTACAAATGGTGAACATGTCCAGGAAAATATCTTTCAGGGGGCTCTGGTTGTTCCATGCATCTCTCCAGAACTTTGTTTTTCTCCCATCTCCCACTTTGATTACCATGTTCTCTTTTATCATTGACCAGAGATCTCTGATAGTTCTCCATACCCCAGCCCCATAAGGTAAAGAGCTTTCATTACTGCACCAAGGGTTGTTCTCACCATATTTGCACTTAATTACATCCTTCCATAGAGCTTGTTTTTCATCATTATATCTCCAGAGCCATTTCATCAGAAGGCTATCATTTTGTTTCTTTAGGTTTCTTAAGGAGCCTCAAGTATCCTCAATCAGTACTATGTCATCTGCAAAAACATACACCATGACACCTCACCTTGAATATAACGCGGCAATTCATTCATCACCGAGGCAAAAGAATGGGCTAGTGCTGATATGATCCTTGGTGCAACCTCATCTCGATTGGTCCGATCTCTTCTCACCGTTCTTATCTGAGTCTTGGCTTTATCAAACGTGTCTTTTATTGACCTAATATAAGCCACTGTTTCACCTCTTGTCTCCGGCCATCTCCAGAGGGCTTCGTCGCGACTTTGTCGTAGGCTTTTTAAGGTCAATTAGTCCCATATAATTAGCTTTCATAGTCTTATGTTGTTAATATTTACTGATTATGTTACTTTCAATTTTGACACTGCAGATACTGTTTTCACAATGCACATTTATGTGCAAACCCGACTAGAACCCTAGTGCCCCACAAATGTCTCACTCTCTTGTTATCTATCAGTTGATGTACAGTGCAGCGTTATAGCTATTCTATGATCTCTTCTTGTTGCAGAAAGAGTATCCCAAAAGAAATCCTTGTCCCTTCCCATCATCCGAATCCAACTTATGTTAAGACTACCCACTCTTGGACCTTGTGAGCACCTTCGTGCTTACAAAATCTTCATTTTGGAGTGGTTCATCTCAAGTTCATTCTTCCATTCTCTGTGGTATCTTAAAAAGAGTTTTCCCATTTTTAACTCTACCAGAAAGTGTTTTCCTACCCAAACGTAGTTTATTAACTTGTACTTACTCATCTTGAAGGCTCCTCTTACATGAATTGTACATTTTTAATACGTATATCTGTTGGAGAAAAATCACTTGATTTTACAGTCTCTTACATTTTAAATTATATTTTAAACAATTAAACCTGTTGGCTTGATGGAACTAGTAGTCAACTAACCTAGTGTCTTTTATAAAAATTGGGGTTGGGGCCTGGATTTATTACCTGTTTATAGGGGAAATGAACTGCTACCGCTAGGACAGGATGAATTGCACCTTCTTATGTTTGGAAAGATTGATCTGCTCAATAACACAAACACTTTAAGTCTCATTCGGTTTGTTATTTGAGTTCTCAAAGTATCAGCATGGAACTTTTTTACAGGCGCTTTACCAACTTCGCTAGAAGTGAGCGGATCTCACATCTTTGCTGTTCTGGTTGGCTTATTTTCATCTGTTGCTTGTGGAGTCACCTACTGCCTTACAAGAGCTGGTGCCAAGGCAGCAGATCAACCTGTGTAAGATTGTTTACTTACTAATCATCTAAGGGATGCTTGTTGTATCATTATTAATATGCATTGACTTGCCCATGCCTTCCCCCCGCCCCCCCCCCCCCCCCCCCCCCCCCCCGAAATCTGGTGAAGTGCATAACTAGCACCTGATGCCGTTAACCTTTCATTGAGCAACAACTGAGGTACCCATCGTCATGAACAATGCATACATCATATCATAAAAACATTTATAACTTTTAAACTTAAACATATGGCTCACGTGGCTTAACTCATGAATTTGAAAAGAATAAGTTTGGCTATAAGCCGCAAAATTATAAATGTGGAATCATAAGGTGAGAACAAAAGGTATAGAATCCCATGTACATAACTAGACCTCTCATTGTGTATGTCATGGAACCTCTCTAGACATAAATGACAGAGTTAAGCCATGAGGCATTCCTTGGCTTAATGTACCAGAACTTGTGATAACTTAGGCGAGGCTAACAAAAATGACCAGAAGGAAAAGGCACTTAGCTTGTGGCGTCTACTCTAGGAGCTCCTGAATTTGCCAGAACACAGCCAACAAATTGCCCATAAGATTGTTGTCGACTTCTTTCGATAAAGTTGGACCAAAGCTTTAGAAAACATGAGCATGCACAATAAGCAAAATATCATAAGCATTTTGTAGGTATAGTTGTAAAAAATGCGAAACATTTCAAAGCAAATCATAACCAAAAACTGTGCCAATATGTATTTGACTTAATTACTTTACTTTAACCTGGGAGTCCCTATAGACACCAACACAGTCATAATTGTGTCACGTGTAGTTGTGTACATCATGACAAACGACCAACACTCGATTGACAATGCCGTTTCATCATAATGCCGTATGGTTTTAGTATTCTAACACTAATAGTACCTCCTTTAGGGATGGTAAGAGTAGTCCTCATTCAAAAATGGTATAAACTATAATCTGACATGTGAAATTGTGAATGTATTGTTTCTACATATAAACACAAGAAAGCTAATGACCTCTGAGTTTCTAAGGTCCTCCTAAAACATACAACTTGTAACATTTGACTACATTTAGGTCTTTTACATTTAGACATGGCATCAAGTTCCATAGTTGGATCTTTTTGAATGCTTCGTCTATCCCAGTATATGTGGTATTAGTTGGTTGGGTACTATAGTTGATCATTTTGAATGCTTTGTCTATCCCACTATATGTGGTATTAGTTGATTAGGTATAGAGTTAAGTAAAAAAGACATTTCAAGTTTGTGGTCTAAAATAAGTCAGAGCCATTTGGCTATAAATAATCTCATTAAGGGTAAAATGGGAAGTTTAAAGTTTGAAGTGTTTCTAAATACGAAAAGGTGTCATTCTTTTAGTGATAAACTATAAAGGAGCTAGCCATTGTAAATTGGGATTAGTACATAGCACAATAATCATTGACCTAACATTTGCACTAGAAAATGAATCAATAAGTTTGTAATGAAGTAATCAAAGGAGACATGTTTCGAGCATGAACTTTAGCTTAATTGTCAAAACACACATGAAGTGCTATCCAAAATAGGTAAGTTCATGCATATACATGTTCATAAGATAACACAATGTAACAAGCACACAAGGGCGTGGCCTAGGGGTCAATGAAGTGTGTTTCAGCAGCATGAGGTCTTATGTTCGAATCCTAGCAGGGACAAAATAATAGGTGATTTCTTTCCATTTGCTTCGCCTTGGTGGATAGAGTTACCTAGTATCTATTGCTGGTGGGAGGTGACAGGTAACTCGTGGAATTAGTCAAGGTGCGCGTAAACTGGCTCGGACACCATGATTATAAAAAAAGGGTAGCACAATGTAACTTCTCAAAAACATGGAGAGTATAGCTCGCTTCTTCCTTAGAAGTCTTACTCATATTCAGAACATTTTTTGTGACTTAAAAATTTACCACTTTTCAAAAAATGCTTAATGGTAGGTACATCTCAAGTTGCCTCGTCTCAGCTTCCCAATAATTAAGCAACGTCCAAAAGTGTCCAGTAATATCAATCTATGTATTAATAATTGAATCCAATCGGTTCCCACCCAAACTATCTCAACACAACCCATCTAGGATTCATACACTGGCACACAACCACACACCATCAAAATCCCTTCCCCTCATAAATCTAATTCATTTACACTAACTCAAATGCATATACTCACCCCTGGTTGCTGTCATCATCTTCCTCACAAGCCTCATCTTTAGTGTTACTTCAATATCATGTTGAAATAACAATTTCTACCCACAGATACTCTTATAAACTTATTTAACCACCATAATGGAAGCTCAAAGTATGAAGTTACCTCTTTGAAGTAACATCTTAACTTGGAAGAATGTTGGATTTCTTGGTCAATCTTGAGATTTATGCGGGTTCTATGGGATTCCGGTGTTATTGCTTATAATGGATGATAGGAATATACTCAAAACCATCATAAACAGCTCATCTTTGAAATGATTGGCAGAGTCTCCTCAAAAGCTCTCTCAACAACCTCTCTTTTAACTTTTATTTAGAGTTCACGCGGTCTCGTGCTGGGATGTGGCGTGAGCCTATCACATGCCATCACCTTTGCTTGACTTTTCTTTCCTTGCGAGGTGAGGAAGTTTGGATGATCAGTCTTAGTTTCCTCGTGATGAGCATGTGGCACATGCTCTAGTATCTGGTCCTGGAGTTGAGCATGTGATGGGGCTAAATTTTCTGTCTGGCCTGGACCCCTCTTCTGCAACTCCAGGGCATGGCACACATGCCCATGGCTTGCCGGGACTCTATGTTGCTCGGACTCTTCAAAAGTGTCAATCGGTGCATGTCGGACTTACCAAAAGTAGTGTATTTTCATAGAATCCGATATGGATGCGGCATTAAAAGTGAATAGTCCGCGCAACATAGCCGGGACTTGATCTTCTTTTCTATTTTTATATTTTTAGTCATGTTGACACTTCAATACACTTCCCAAATTGTACTATACATACGGGACCATGTCCCAATGATCTCATCACCCTCTTGTAGGTCTGTATGCACCCCTGGGGTTACTTTAAAAATGGCATCAGGGTTGTACATTGCCTTAATTAATGTTAAAATTTTATGGGGCCTCCACACTTGTTTTACAGATAAGAGTAAAACAATTTTGTTCTCTCTATTCCCTAATTAGAAGGAAAAGGCACTAAAGCTCTGAAGCGAGGCTCAAAATGTGTTGAGCGCTTTGCCTCACTTTATGTGCGCTTCAATGTCGTCATCAAGGTTCTAAGACAAACTTTTCCTTGCCAGTGAGCCTCTTCTGAAAAAGTGGCACTAAACAACTGATATTTCATTTTATCATAATTTGTTTTTAATATCTTTGGTCATTTATTTTTCGTTCATATTTATAATTATTAGTGTTGGATTAGACATATATATTTGTATTATTTTCTCCCTTTGCGCCTTTTTTCATTAAAACCCGCACTTTATTTGCATTTTGTGCTTAAAGCCCCAATGGATCTTAGTGCTTTTTTGCGATTTTCGCCTTTGATAATACTGAATTGTAGTGTATGGAGGAACATAGCCTTCAAATTCTGTTGTAATTCAGTCTAGGGAATAGTTTCCTTTACAGATTTAAACCACGTAGAGGACATGAATGCTGATCAATTCTGTACATGATATAAAAGGTTGTTAATATGTAAAACATTGTGGTCGTTCTAGGACCACCAGCAAAGAAGAAAGATATTCATCTGACCCTTGGGGGTGGCCTAGTGGTTTGGGCTTGGGGCTTCCATCTTGGAGGTCTCAAGTTCAAAGCCCCTTGTCAGTGAAAGCAAGACGTTTACCTTTTGGGTCGAGCGCCTGGTGCGGGTTGCCTTTTTATGTGGTTTGCGAGCTATTGCATAGGAGTGGGGATTTACCCTGTGCACACCCAAAAGGGTAGCGGTTGCTGGTTCTCCTTGTCATCAAAAAGAAAAAAAAGAGAGGGATTCATTTGTGCTTTAATAAGACCTTACCTTTGATGTAACTCACAGTAAATCAAGATTCCTCAAATGTTCCAAAGAACTGAAATAGCTTGTAGAAAATAGAGTATTTCCATTCTGGCTTTGATCACTTAAGCTCACATGTGTGTAGGTAGTTTGGCAAGATTTTCAAAGGTTTTTTAACTATGTGATCATGTGTCGTCTGCAAAAGAACAATTTAGATGTCAAAAGTGTACAAGCTCCTTTGCTCTTCTTACATGACTCATTGCTCCCCTAAAGTGCTTCTTAAGCAAATAATCTTTTTCTTTCAGGCTTCCAGTTCTCATGTTTGCTCTACTTGCTAGTCCTGCTGCTGCAATATCTACATTTGCCTTTGAAGTAAGATACTTTACACGTCATTAGTTCTCTGTTAAATAAAGAGACAAATGCATATAATCTTTGTAGATTTAAAACTATTGCAGGTTTAATATGTGCATTTGCTGCTGATAAATATTCACTAAGCATTGGCAGAAGTTTACTATGAAGTGTACATTGATACTATTGTGGAAAATATTTCGGATATAGGGTGTGTTTGGTATGAAGGAAAATGTTATCCCAGAAAATGTTTTCCTGGAAAACAAGTTGGTTTCTAACTTATTTTCTCATGTTTGGTTGGTGAGTGGAAAATATTTTCTATCGTTTGGTTAGTGAATGAAAATATTTTTAATAAAATATTTTTATTTTTGGTTAGAGTAGAAAATATTTTTTAGGAAAATAGTTTCTAATATGAAAATCAAACCCAATTCAGGACCCAACCCTGACACCTAATGTGAGACCCAACTCAACTTCCAACCTAAGATTCGACTTTCAAATTTAGACTCGGCCGACTTCTGAACCGGAGTCCGACCATACCCGACTCCAAATCTAACTTTCAAATAATTTGATTTTTTAAAGAATAATTTTTAAATTTAATGTGTTGTGGTGTTGGGGGGTTCTCAGATGTAGGGATGGAGGTAAAATAAATAGAATTTTCAAAATGTTGAATATTTTTCAAAAATAAAATTGTAATTTTCTTTTGTGTGTGGGAGGGAAGTGTGGGGTAGGCTGGAACCAAAAAAAAAAATGAAATTTTCAAAATTTGAATTTTTTCAAAAATAAAATTTTAAATTTTTTTGTACATTTAAAGGGGGGAGGGGGGCTGGTGTGGTTGTACGGGGCATGGTGGAGTAAACAACTGAAATTTTCAAAATCTAAAATTTTTTTCAAAAATAAAATTATAATTTTTTTTGTATGGCAGAGAGATGGGGGCAAGGTGGAGTCAATTTTAATTTTTTTTTTCTTTTGTGTGGGTGGAATAAGAACTTGAATTTTTACTTTTTTTGTGTGTGTGGGGAGTGGGGGGCTTGTAAGAAGTTTGGGTTTGGGGGGGGGGTGGGGAGGGTAGGGTTAGAGGTATGGATGGGGTAAACAAATAAAATTTTCAAAATTTGAAATATTTTTGAAAAATAAATTTTAAATTTTTGGGGTGGGGTTAAGTGGTCGGCGAAAGGAATGAGTAAAAAAAAAATTTTTTTTCAAAAATAAACATTTTATTTTTTAAAAAAAATATTTTTTTTGGGAGGGGATTGTGGTAAGGATGGGGTAAAAAAATATTTTAATTTGAGACTGGAGGAGAGTTTTGGAAAATGTTTTCCTTAATTTTTGGAAGGAAGTCATTTTCCATAAATTTTGAGGAAAATGACTTGATTTGAAAAACATTTTTCAAAACATTTAAGCCAACCAAACATGAGAAAATTGAAAAACATTTTCCGGAAAATGTTTTCCTCCTTACCAAACACACTCATAATTGTAGATTGGGAACTCTCCTCTACAAAGAGTGATTCACTCTCCATTTTACCTTTGCCAGAAAATGGGCGGTCTTCTTGAATGTGCGAGAGCTATAGTTTGAATTGCCAACATTTGTTACTTTTGTTTGGTAAAAAGGGTCTATTTAAGGGATACTTATCAATATATACAGTTCGGTCAACTAGTTTACAAAATGTGTACAAAAATGGTCGAAGTATACACTGGTTATGTAAGCGTATGTATATTAAGTATAAGCGTACACAACCTATACATCATGTACATATTTTATAAAAGGCATTGGGTTATGATTTTTGCTCTATTTAATGTCTCTGCCTTTATGTTGAAGAGGATAATTTTGCAATTTTTCTTGTACTAAAAGAAGTGCGTGGAGTGACTTGCATGAATTAGATAAAAGAATTATATTCTAAATTCAGGTTCAAAAGCCACATGTATTTCTTTGTATTTGTGAGTTAAGTTTGATTAAAGTTCTGTGTTCTTATCTTGTCGACCTTCTATTGGTATAGTAGTTTAGGTATCCTTCTCAACTTTTGGTTGATTCTATTTCCTAATTGTCTTACTTTGTTGAATGCAGAACTTTGTACTCCCTAGTTTCTACTCTTTCCTTCTAATGGCTATACTTGGTGTTCTAGCTTTCTTTGCAGAGGTAATATTCTAAACTCTAATCTGGTCATGTAATCCAATATCCAAATTTTGATTTCTTAGACCTATACTCCAATTTGTGCAATAACTCCCTAGTCTGCACAGATAACTTTAGCCCGTGGACTTCAGCTTGAGAAAACCAGTAGAGTTGCCAATATCCAGTTTATTGAGGTGTGTATTTGATCAGGTTGTTTGTTGAGTTTCTTCTTGTACGCTGAAGCTTTCTTACCTCTGATTGTCTTATATGCACAATTAATTTGGACCGAGTATAGTAGTATTTGTTTTTGATCTGTACAATTGTTAGATGAAGATGGACCGTTGTGCTACCCTGTTTGCCTAATTTTGTCAGAATAATATGGATAAATAATGACATTTCCAGAGAATAGTGAAGGTTTCTTTAGGTTAGAGCTAGAATTAAGTAAAAAATCTCTCTAAAATTTTGAGATTTTTAATGAGTTGTTCATATAATTCAATATAGTGTTGAAGCAGGCAAAAGCTTGAATATCACTGCCCCATTATCAAAGAATTTCCATGTACCGACTCAAAAAAAGTCTGGCTCACACTTGAGGGCGATGTTGGAGTTATGGTTAAGTTGATAAAACTATCATTTCTCTGAATGCATAAGCTTTTAGATGGTGTAGTCATGTGATGCAACACTTCATTCAAAGTCGAGGAACTCTAGTTAGCAGTTATAAAATTTAAATGGTTGATTCTTGGATTGCGTGTGTGAAATTCTTTGCAATTCAACTATGCATAGTGCTATATCACCAGAAACTTGTAAATGGAACTTGATTCACTGCAATTGCAAACTCATATTCCTCTGCCAGAGACGAACATGCAATAAAGTTGGAAGTAATTGTTTTTTTTTTTAGTATTTCTGTAGGAAAATTAGTTTAATACCATATATTAGAATTGGTGTGTCGTCTCCACAACCAGATGGAGCCAAAGATTTATTATTTTTTAGCTTTGGGGTATGATGGAATAAAGCAAAATGGCTCTTTAAACTGTCTGCGCTTCTTTCAATTGTGAAG
>JAOTQR010000086.1:16811639-16835572 GCA_025774065.1 Solanum ossicruentum | reverse complement strand
ATCTCACCCTCCTCATCCTTGATGCACTTCACTTGGTCAAAGTCGCGAGCTTGCCTTTCTCTCTCTTTAGCGAGCCTATACAATCTCTTGTCCCCACCTTTATCACTTAGCTCCTCTTACACGCGCTCAAACACTGTTGTCTTAGCACTCGTCACTGCCATCTTTGCTTCTGACTTAGCTATCTTATAGATCTCCTTAAGCCTTCGCTTTTCATCTTCATGCCTACACTCCAACCACTTCATGAAAGCAACCTTCTTATCTTTCACTTTGCCCTGAACTTCATCATTCCACGATCAATCACCCTGACGTCCACCAAACAACTCTCTCGAAACCCCTAGCACCTCGGTAGCTACCTTTCTAATGCAACCAGCAGTAGTGTCCCACACATTGTTCACATTTTCGCCACTACTCCAAGCCTCTAAGTTTCTCAACTTTTCTTCTATCTCTCGAGAAAGTGCAGGAGTAAGGCATCCCCATCTAATCCTCGGGTGGGCATAAATAACCTTCTTCTTCTTTTCTCTCTTGATCTCTAAATCCATCACTAGAAGTCTATGTTAGAGTGAAAATATTTTCACTCAGAATAACCTTGCAATTCTTATAGACTTCTATCGCCCTTTCGAAGTAGGTAATCTATCTAAGTCTTAGCTACCGTACTACGGAAGGTAATAAAGTGGTTTTCCCTTTTCGGGAAACATGAGTTAGCAATAACTAACTCAAAGGCTTTGGAAAAATCCAAGAGAGAGGTTCCACCTACCATAGTGATAAAGAATACCAACAAAAAAATAAGAGATAGGAAATAAAGAAAGGTACCCTAAAAACAACCACAAAAACAAATTTCTCGTAAGAACAGTGGATTTCTCAGTTAAATAAGGGTCCTCTAGAAGCATATAAATCATGACTGATAATAGGAAATCTCCAATAGAAATATGTTCCTTTTAAAAGAAGAGTTCACTGGCTTGTATAGTTTTTCCATGAACATGAAATAACCACTAGTCAGTGTTGAGCAGCAATGGATTGGATAAATTGTCAAGATTGGAAAATTAAAAGCAAAGCTCAACTGTCAGGCAAATTGAAGTGCTGAAGGAACTCTTAGACATCCTGATTCCTTGAGCTGGGCAGCACAGATGAAACGGAACCACTGAATTTAATAAATCATATTCTGCCCCTCTATCATTTAGTATGAAAGGAAAAAACTACAGATATGCAAGCATCTATAAGCCCACCTTTGCACCCTATTTAAGTGTGTGACCACCTTATCCAAAAGTTTAAACTATTACAAAGAGAAAACTTTAATTACTTATTTATGTCCTCAGCATGCTCCTCATCTGCAAGCTTGATTCTTTTTGATGAGTAAAGCATGTGAAGCTTCTTTTTTAATAGCGGGTGGAGTGAAATTTGAACTTAAAGAGTCTGCTTGCTCAAATACAAGGTTGAAGTGTGCAACCCTGTCATCTAAAAACTTAAGTTGTTAGAAAGATCACATTTTCAATTACTTAGTTATGTCTTTAACACGCCCAAAAACAAAAAGGAAATGAACATAGGATATCATCTCACCCTTTAGAGATAAATGAAAATCCTTTCACCTTGCTGTCAAAGAGAAGGAACATGAAACGACCAGACATTGTAACAGATTTGCAATGTTGCCATGGTGAATGCAAGAATAATGTATCATCTCCTATTTATCTTTCAGTTTTAATAATATAATTCAGATTTTCAAGCACCTACACCACGTGACAAGGGGAACTAAGAAAAAGGAAAAGAAAAGGACCAGAAGTTACAAGCAAATTACAATACTGTGTGGGTGCAAGAAAAAGATGTACATTACAATTCTCTCAGTTTCACAGGGTTGAGAAAACATCCAAACTATCTGTGAACTGCTAAAGCCCAGACATGAAAGACTATATAGAGTCTTGCGATCTTCAAATAGCACACAATCGAGTTGTTACAGCAAACTATGCACACACACGATATAGGATTAAATGATTAACAAATATAAAAGATCAGCTAGGATTTCTATCAATTCTGCATATGACAATACCTCCAATTTCTGCAATTTTTAGCTTCTCATCCAACGTGACTCTAGCCACAGTTGAAGCCATAATTGGAGCAGTAAAGCTCAATATGATAGCCTGAGACACAGGTAGCCGCTGGATGCTGGAAAATAAAATTGACTGCTTCATGGTTAACAGTAAATCATGTTTACAAATCATACTTTACAGGATTAATGAAGGGGTTGTAGCATGAATAGGAAAATGAAATAATCAAGGTAAAATAAATTGAATATAGCAGTGCACCCTGTCAAAATGTGAATGAAGGGAAATTTGAGCTGTGGAGATCTATACTTGGTAGATTGATATATCTGGCTTTTTCTCTTCCCTCCAACTTGTCAAGTCCCATTAAATTTTGTTCATGGCTGTGTGCTACTTTTTAGGTACACTACTAAATCAGATATATAACACAATTCATTCACCTTTATATGTTATTTGTTATTCTCAATTGATAGAGATGCTCATTTCATTTTCAGCATTGTGATTTACTATTGAATTATTCAACTAAAACTTCATAAGTTACTTTAACAGTATAGGGATGGCAGATTAGATATATATTGTGTCTTCTCTATCTTAGGGATTGTAAACAATTGTTTCAGGTCAGCAAGATGAAGCCATTCATTCAATTGCTCAAATAGTGTGAACCCAGATGAGAATAAAACTATAAATCAAAGAATCAGGAAGATTTCATTTCATAATTCATACATCCTAAATGTTGAAAGATTTTCTTGCAAACAAGAGTAGATATTTCTCTTAACTTATTGATTAGATAGACATGGTCCATCTGGAGGGTGGATTGAAGGGATTAGGTTTTCTTACCTGAATATGAAACTCAGCAATGAGATGCATCCACTGAGAGCTCTTAAAACTAATAGTTTCCTGGCACTTGTTGGTCCAAATATTGGTTGACCACTTTTGCTTAGCCACACAAAGGAAAGAATTAGGACTACTGTACATCTTGCAAAGGCTATTTCAAAAAGAGGTACTGATTGAGCTGCCATTTCAGAAAAAGACGAAAAGAGATATTAGTATGGCAGCTAATAATCAATCATAAAATACTAGATACATCTGGACGTATGCAACTACATACACAAAATATGGCATGTAGAATAATATCATCAAAACCTTACTCAAGGAACTCCCACGAAAATCAAAAGTTGCATGGCAACTTCCTATTTAAAGGCAGAACCAAAAGCATACAGCAATAGGTCAAAATCATTCACTGCTGTTAAACCTTATTACACTACTAGAAAGTATAAAGAATGCCAAAGGACCCATAGGTTTGTGGAATATGAAGGGATAACGCGATAAAATTTATAAGGGTCCAAATGTTTGAAATAAACTACTGACCAGTAAAAACATCTGAAACAACTTCCATCGAGGAGTAGATTGTACATGACAAGACTATGCATAGCAGACCAGAGTATCTCGATCCACTCCAAAGCCAGAAAATAAACTGAAGAAAGGGTGATTTGTCGGGTTCAACTACTCTTATAGCTTCTTCCTGCAAGGTGTCAAAACCTAATTAAGCATGAAAAAGTAGTAGAATATTTTCTTTTCTTTTCTTTTCTTTTTCTTTTTGTTTTTGGAGGGGGGGATTTAGATCACAATACCATAAACAGTTAAAACAGCTCTTGAGAGCAGATATTTTTCCAAAATTAAGAACACCAGTCAGAACAGGGACATATCATATGTAAGTAGGCTCAGGCATTTTTGTGCTTACTGGTTCTGTGTGAAAGAAAAAGATAACCTAATTAAGCAGGAAACATACTGTGATCATTCCCTCCTTCAAGATATCAGAGTACATAAAAGAATTGATGTCTATACACTAGTATCATGACTAGAAGTTGCCTAGAGAAAGGTCAACCGTAGAACCTAAGGTAGAAAAAGTTCAGCATTCAGATAATAGATGCATTTTCACCACAACAACATCACCAGTGTGTCCCAACACCTTCGAGGTGGCCCAACGGGTTGGATGATCCAGTCACTTAGATGATCCAGATTGGGTGGGTTTTGATGCTTCGCGGACAAGGCCTACTACTTCTTTATCTCATGTTATGCTTATGTACCAGAGACAGTTTTTCATTTATGTTTAGGGTGAACCAAGACCTGTCTGAGCCCCCATCTGTATCATGGTTTAGAGGCACTGTTACATATGTCATGTTGACTTCAGACTTGTATTTCTTTCATGCTTTGTATAACTCCTATACGCCTAAGTCATCTTCTGCTTATTATGTCATTTCCTCTTATTGTAAGGAGGCTAGTTTGGCATTCCTTGGAGATCTCATTCGCCATGTCACAACTAGGCCCAATGCTTGAATCGTGACAAACTTGGTATCACAACCATTCCTGTGTCAGTCTTGTTGATGTGGGCTAGAGTTCAACTGAGTTTAGAAAAATCCCGGTGAGACGGGACAAACCTCAGTGCTAAGTCTAGGCGAATCCCATGCAGTTGGACAAACCTTAGTGAGGACGCTAAGTCCATATATGGGGGCTCCAAAAGGTCCTGGCTCACCCTGAATATAAATGAAAAGTTGTCTCTGGTACATAAGTATAACATGAGATAAAGAAATAATAGGCCTTGTCTCTGAAGCATGAGGACTCACCCAATCTGGATCGTTTAAGTGACAGGATCTATCCACGGGGATGGAGACCTGCTTTGTGATATAATGCAGGCATAGAGTATGCATTAGTACATCTGAATGTACCAAGTATGCGGGCATGCAACGTAACATAGACATGATAAAACCTGCATTTAAATGTTAGATGAACGAGGGCAAATATATATATAGAAGTGAAGTATAGAAGAAAAAGTCATATCAAGATGCCATGAAATACCATGATGCACGAATGTTATCATGTATAAACATATGTGAAAATATGACCGTAACCGACACATAAGACCATGCGAGCTATTACATGGAATCCCGATGTTGCCTCTACACCGGAGAAAGAGTAGTCTACTTGTCAAGGTAGACTATACACCACATAGTGCTCGGAAAAACATAATCCCACATAGTGGGTGATGGAACATAACCTCACATAGCGGGTGGTGGTACATAATCCTCAACATAACCCCACCATAGTGGGTGGTAAAGCATAACCCACATAATGGGTGGTGGAACATAACCTATGGTGGCACATAGTTATGAGATAGGTAGGCTTTGTATAAGGACCCTTAGGGATAGTTTCCCTACCTCCAATCTCATTCGGTGCTAAGTCATCATCCCACGGAATACATAGTATATACATAGATATGTTTATCAAAAGATCATCATGAGTCATACTAAAGTCATATGCATACCTGGGCTTAAAAGCCAAATCATAATTCTCATAATTCAAAACATGCTTACATGCATAGAAATAGCTCATTCAAAACTTGTACATGACGGTTTACACACCCTTGAATGCTTCAAGCTAATTCATAGTCATCACAGTGATCATAGTCATGTGATAATCGTATTCATCTTGAAACCATGTTCATAACCATAATTGAAACCATGTTCATTACCAAGAACTCATGTAAAAACCTTGTGCATGCATGATCTTGTATGAGAAGTAAGAGTAAGAGCCCGTTTGGCTTAGTTTAAAAGCTGGTCAAACTTGCTTTTAAGCTCTTTTTAACTTATAAAAGTGTGCGGCAATTTTCAAAACAACTTAAAAAAAAAGTTTTTAAAAAATTGCTTAAAATAAGTTAAAAGTTAAAAGCAGCACCCCCCCAAACTTTTTATTTTTTAGCTTAAAAGTTGTTATAGTTTGACCAAAAAAATTACCTATTTACCCTAAATATTTTTTTTCATATTTTCAAATATATCCTTACCTATTTAAACACTTCTATTTGTATCAAACCTTCAAATATTGGAATATGAATATATGTTTATTTATATATATTGTCCTTCTTTCACTATTATTTTAATAAATAATTTATGATAGTAAGAGAAATACGTGAATGGTAAATAAATACTATTATTCATGAATGTAATTAAAAAATATCTTCAATTCTTTATGTGAAATAAGAAGCGACATGCATGACATTAGAACGAATAAGCATTATTGATTGGTTAAATGTTGGAAGTTTCTTGAGAGGACAAGAGAAAATTGGAATAACTGGTATATTTTGGCAATTGAATATCTCAATCATGTTTCGATTTCAATCATGAAAAAAGAGGCATCTTAAAATTTTATGTGATCTATTCAAATTATATATTTCAAAAATTAAAAATAAATTGTGTATATAAAATTTACTTAAATAAGTTTATATTTATATTGAATCAGAATATAAATTTATTTTACTTTATTTTATTTTTTTAGACAGAATCTTAAAATAATCAGTTTTTATAATGTTAACACCTTGAAGGGTATTTTAGACATTTTTAACTAAAAAAGTGCTTAACAGCACTAATGTGCCAAACACATCAACAACTTTTTTTAGCTACAATACTTTTATCCAAACACATAATTGCTTATTTTTTAAATAAATTTCAGCACTTTTTTTTTTGAAGAGAAAAGATAACTATATTCCATTTCAAAAGATTCATCATCCAATAGATGACGAATGGAAACTTACATCCCACTTCAAGGGTACATTACAAGTTTCCTATGAAATCTACAAAATCTACTGACTCTCTTAACAAGCTACCTTTACACCAAAAAACAAAGACTAAGACAATTCATTTTAATTCTCTGTAGGTTTGACTTTTTCCCTTCAAAGCATCTTGAGTTCCTTTCTTTCCATAGGGTCCACCAAATACATGCAGGGATAGTTTTCCACCAGTGGTTATGTTTATGTCTACTCCTTATGCCTTTCCAGCTGCTTAGTAGCTCCTCTGTTGTGCTAGGCATCACCCACTTAACTCCTAGTATGGCCAAGAACATGTTCCACAAATACTTAATGACTTTACAATGCAGGAAAAAGTGATCATTAAATTCAGCTTCCTTCTCACACATGAAACACCTAGAACTGATCTGCCACCCTTTCTTCTGTAGAACTTCATGAGTTAGACAAGCCTTCCTACACACCAACCAGGCAAAGCAAGCAACTTCTGGAGGGCTCTTGTTCTTCCAATTCATCTTCCAGGGCCATCTGTCTGTCCTAGGCTGCAAAGTGTTGAGGTTCCAGTAACAAGATTTTACTGTAAACTCACCTTTTGCTTGGATTTTCCATCTCACACCATCAGATTTCAGGGATAGGCCTGGGTGAGAATGAAGTACTTCCAGTAGTCTTGAAAAATCCCCAATCTCCCAGTCATTAAGAGCTCTTCTGAAAGTTATATCCCATCCCTGTGGACTCCAAACTTGAGCCACACAGGCTTCCTTTTGCAAGGTTATAGCAAAAAGTTGGGGAAAGGAATCCTTCAAACTCCCTTCTCCAATCCAAACTTCATTCCAGAATTTAGTTTTCAAACCATTACCAACACTAATAGAGATCCTCTTACTGAAACTTCCCCATAATCTACTTATGGTTTTCCAAACACTACAACCAAAAGTGCCAGTGACTTCTTTGGTTGTCCATTGAGACAATAAACCATATTTTCCTTCGATGTATCTTCTCCACAGAGCTCTTTCTTCTGTACCAAACCTCCACAACCATTTCTGCATTAGGGAGCTATTTTGCTTGCTGAGATCTCTTATATTCAGACCCCTTTGTTGAATGATTAAAGTCAAAACATCCCATTTCACCAGATATTATCCCTTCTTCTCCTTGTTACCTTGCCAAAGGAAGGACCTCCTCACCCTGTTGAGCTTCTTCTCAATACTCTTGGGTATAGGAAAGAGACTCATCATGTAAGTAGGTAAACCAGGAGTACAGACTTGATGAGCATTAGTCTGCCTCTAAGAGAAAGGTATTGGCTTATCCACCTGGACAATTTTTTTTCACTCCTTTCCAGCACTCCATACCATACCTCTAATTCCTTATTCTTGGCCCCCAAAGGAAGCCCCAAGTGTTTTGTTGGTAGGGAGTCCAATTGGCGGCTCAGAATATCAGCCAATACCTGCAAGTTTTCAACCTAGTTCACAGGGAAAATGTAGTTTTTTTCCAGATTCACATGAAGCCCTGAGATAGCACTCCATTCCATACCTCTAATTCCTTATTCTTGGCCCCCAAAGGAAGCCCCAAGTGTTTTGTTTGTAGGGAGTCCAATTGGCAGCTTAGAAAATCAGCCAATACCTGCAAGTTTTCAACCTAGTTCACAGGGAAAATGTAGCTTTTTTCCAGATTCACATGAAGCCCTGAGATCCCTTCGAAGATAAGTAGGATAGCTTTTAGATGTTTCATTTGACCAGGTTCAGCATCACAAAATACTAAAGCATCATCTGCATAAAAAAGGAGAGATATTTCTAAATTGTCCGATCTGCCCGTCATAGCACTGAACCCTCTGATCCATCTATTTGTCTTTGCTATCCTCATCATTTGATTGAAACCCTCCATCACTAGCAGGAATAGAAAAGGTGACAAGGGATCACCTTGCATAAGGCCCCTTTGGGACTGAAAGAAGCCTTCTGTGTTTCCATTTATAATCAGTTGAAATGCAGAAATCGATCCACTTGATCCATCTACTGCCAAAACCCATGTCTTTTAGAATTTTTAGGAGGAAATTCCAATTGACATGGTCATATGTCTTTTCAATGTCCAGCTTGCAAAGTATCCCTGACTTTTTCTGCTTGGTTCTAGAATCAACCAACTCATTGGCCAATAGAGCAGCATCCAAGATTTGCCTTCTTGAACTGATGCATATCTACAAACTACACTCCTCCAATTAGACTGATAGGTCTGAAAACTTTGACTTCTACTGCCCAAAGTGGCATTAAAGGTTTTCTCAAAAACTCCTTTCTGGTGAAAGTTATGGATGGTCTTCATCAGATCATCTTTCAAGATTGCCCAGCAAACCTTATAGAATTGCATAGTGTAACCATCTGGGCCAAGGGCTTTATCACCATCACAAAGTTGGATAGTTTAAAGCACTTCTTCCTCTGTGAATGGTCTCTGAATCCACTCATTCTCCTCATTAGTTACTGTGGGACAGTCTCTTAGCACGAATGGAGGTCTCCAAGCTTCACTTCCAGTATACAAACTAGAATAAAATTCTATCAAAGCCATATTAATGTCTTCAGCTTCCTAAACTTCTTCCCCCTTTACAACCAACCTATCGATTGTGTTGTATCTTCTGTGGGCTGTAGCAAGCCTCTGGAAAAACTTGATGTTTCTGTCACCCTCTTTCAACCACAAGGCTCTAGATTTTCGTCTCCATCTCTCTTCCTCTTGTTTAATCAAAGTTTCAAATTTCAGCACTTTAAAAAGTGCTTCTAAAGTACTTTTTAAAGTTATTTTTTTTTGCAGCTAAGCCAAACGGGCTCTAAAACATGGGTACATGAAATTCAAGCTTAAAACATGATAATAAGATAGAAACATGCATAATACATGAAAATAAACATTTGAATCATAATTAAAGTTATCCATGCCTGAATTCTTAGCTCATAAGGACAAGTTCAAAACTCATGTAAATCATTAGAATAGGACTTGATTCATACTTAAATCATCATTTGAATACAACCCATGATATAATTACATCAATTTGAAGTCAAAACATGAAAGCCATACTTGGATCATACTTTAAAGTCATGACAATAGATGAAGAATTTTGGGATACAAGGTTGGAATGAGACAAAGGATGATCCCTCATACCTAATGCTTCGAGTGAAGAAATTGAGAAGAAATCAACTTAGACTTGAAATCCCAATTGAATCCCTAGCTTGACTCTTGAGTGAAGACTTGGAGAGTGTTGTGAGAGTTTGATTCTAGAGACTAAGTGTTAGGCTTGAAAAAGTGTGATGAAATACATAAGGGCTGATTTAGGAGGATGTTAGAGTCAATTTTACGTCCCAAATAACTTGAGGTTAGGTAAAATTACCCCAAAGTCCTTAAACGGAACATGAAATCTAAACTGGGCACTTTCAATGAACGGTTCATAGTCCGTGAACCTCTTCAGGGGCCGTGAAACCCCCTCGTGAAAGAAGACTGCACTAACAGGTTTTACTAAAACGGGCATAGCTTCTTGCTCCGAAGTCGGAATTAGGTAAAATCAGATGCGTTGGAAAGATAATTCAAAGAGCTTTAATTTGGTAGGCGATAGGCAACCTAATTATTTTTGTGCAAAGAGATATGATCATTTGAAGTTGACCCTTATACGGGCTCACGCGAAAAACTTAGCCAATGGAATTTCTTTGGACTTGCCTTGATGTAAGAGATCCCTTATGATCCCAAACCACATATAATAACTTTAAAAACTTAGGAACCATGGTAAGGTCCATGAGTCGTGGTGTGTACCCGTGGTAGCACACTTCATGGCAACCTGGAAGACTAGCCAAGGCAGCCCAAAGAATTGGCCAGGGCCATCTCCACGACCACCTTCAGAGCCAGTGAAGGAGTTCACGAGCCATGAAGGTGTCCCTGGAGGGCCACCCTCGCGAAAAACTCTTGGACACACCTTTTCTTGCCTTGAAAAGACCTTGAGAAGTTCGGGCCCTTACAAAACTCTTCTGGAAACACAAATTTATGAGTCTTGATCCAACCTTCCGAAGTACGGGGTATACATTCCCCCCCCCCCGGATCATTCGTCCTCGAATGAGAGACGGACTAGCTTAAATAAATCAAATCGAACATAAACAACCTACACGAGCACAAAAATGCAAATCTAACATCAAAGTCATGAAATCCTTAAACCTTTACCAAAAACATCATTTAAAACTAGTTTTTCATGAACCCTGAACCTGAACATAGAAATGAAAGAATCGGACTCTTTGTGCATGAAGGACCTATAACCTTACGCTTGAGTAGAATAGAATTGACAGTTAGCAACTTTGCATTAAGTGACAATGCAATCCCAACACCATTTCCATGAAATCCTCATACCTATGCAACAATCATCATCCAACTTCAATCCCATGAGCATGAATGCACTTTAAATGACATGATAAAGTTGGAACGAAAAGAGACATAAGAGTAGGCATGAGAAGCTAACACCCCCATCAACACAACAAGTCTCACACTTGGATCATACATCAATTGGCATTATAAGCACAAAGTCAGCCCTTACCCAACATTACCATAATCTAAGGGATCTCATGCATACCAGTAAGTGCATTCCAAGCTCTCCCCTTTCCTCTTCTAACAGCCACGGGACAATCCCTCCTCTTGTGCCCAATTCCCCCACACACAAAGCAATCATCTCTACCAGCCATACATTCTCCCATATGCATCCTACCACACTTTTGACAGGCTGGGTATGGGTGTCTTTCCTTCTAGCCCCTATGCACCAAAGCATTATCAAAAGACAAATCTTCTCGACTTGAGCCATCTTTTCCCCCTTTTTGGAACCTACCGGACAATCCTTCCTCTTGTGTCCAATGATACCACACTCAAAGCAGGCACTCGTACCAACCAAACACACCTATCATACCTAGGATTAGCCATCCTATCATCAACAACCCTTTAATTTGAATTCTGATTTGGGCATTGGCCTTGGAACCTTTGGCCTCGATGAGAATAGCCATTTCCTCTACCTCTCCCGCAATTGGAGAGCCCTTTATCAAACCGGACCCTCTTAGTTTCTCTTAAGCATCTACCCAGATGATTCCTTCCACATCTAGCACACTTGGGCTTAACTGGCCCACCTTCACCTCGGGTCCTCTCAGGCCCTACCATCCTAGCATCTGGATCAGACAACTGAGGAGAAGCCATAGCTTGTTCAACCAGGGTAGTCATAGCTTGGGCCAACCTAACAATCACAGTCTGGAGCTTAGCATTTGAAACTTGCTCACCCATAGGCTCTTGAGGAGCTTGATCCTCCCTAGAGGCATCTCTCTAGGTTGTGATGACCTTCTTGGAGACATCGTCCGTAAGGCACAAAGAACAATCATTAGAGATAGGAAGCCTTAGGACATGCTCTACAGCATGATATAAAGAAGTGAAACATTTTCTAAAACGCCTTGTAGCCTCTTACTCATAGATGTGGCGCGTTCACACCCATGAAAAAGACTCTACTTGACGCGGCATGTTGAACCCGGAGTACCATTTCAAAACCTTAGTGCTTTGATACCATATGTAACAACCCAAACCTCTACTGATATTGTCCGCTTTGAGCTTAGGCCTGCACGGCTTTGAAATGCGTCACTAGTAGGTAAGGCTTGTTTGTTTACATGCCTAGCATCTCTCATGTGTTTTGCCGGTGTGAACTCCTTGTAAGATGGGTTATTACATGCTCTCACCTACAAAAGGAGCTTTTCAACTCCTCATTTAAATACACCATACTATTTTGTTGCTATTGCTTTTTTTGTCAATTGTACATTGCTTTTCTTATTTCACTGCTACTCTTTCGTCCATTTGTTTCTTCTTCTATTACCTAGGCTTGACACCCTTGAGTTGAGAGTCTTTCGAAAACAGTCTCTCTACCTTCACGAAGTAGTGGTAAAGTCTGCGTACACTTTGCCCTCCCCGAACCTCACTAAGTGAGATTTCACTAGGTATGTTGTTGTTGTTGCTGATCGTATATATTTTTGTGTTAGTCTGTGGTGTTTTCTCGTAATTAACTGTGTCAAAACCTTTCTCATCATCTAATCACCAGAAAAACATGTATGTGCTAAATGCACCTCAACTGTTCCAAAATTGGGAATGTTCAAGAAAGAACTCTTTTTTGCCGTCTCTTCTCCTTGTTTTCCTTTGTGACATAGAGGAACTAACTATAATTCTAAAATCTCATCCATATTTGGGAAACTAATGGAAAAGGAAATATCACAGCAAAACCAAATGCCTGTTACTAAAGAACCAAAGTAAGGTTATAGCATGTGAGAATGCTTAATTGATGAATGAGCGTCAATCTATATACTCAGCATGTAAACTTCAACCTTCTATATATCTTAAATAAACAAATAGAGCTACCTTTTGCAGAAAATTTCAATATTCTATCTTTTTTCTTTTTCTTTTTCTTTTTTTTTTCCTTCGGGATAATAAATGCAGCTTCTGTGCTCAAATGGGAAACAAGTATATCATACTCCCTTTGAACCATTTGATATGACACTGTAATTATTCCGAAGGCAAAACACCTTCTTTTACTACAATTATTTCAACTATTTTCTAACCACCTTCATTTATAAGAATTCGTGATTTATAATAATGTAATTTAAGTTCAATTTGAGGGGGCAATAGAATGTTAGCCAGGACAAAAATGGAAGCGGAAAAGACAAAAGCAGCAATACAGATACACATAGTATAATATGTTAGTTTTTTTAGAAAAAGATGAAAATTTCATTCAATAAAACTAAAGGATTCGTGTCTGAATATACATTGAATTCAATAGATGCTTTATCCTTGTACTCTGACCAAATATTTCTTTTAAGCTATAGGAATATTTATTATTTTTTCATTTTTTTCTTAAGGGAGAATGGGAAGGAGATTACAGAATCAAACTCTCACAAACAGTACAAGTTCACTTCCCTGAGAAACTATTTGTCATATAAAGAATTAAATATGTAAAGGTACATTTTGACATCCTCTAACTAAGAAACTGGAGACTGAAAATTCAGTATAAGAGCTCGATAAATTTGTAAAACAAAAACGGAAATGGAAAAACAAACTTAATTTCGAGTTCACCTTATTGAGCTTTTGCCTGGGATAAGAAAGGGTGAAGATGTTGATCTTGGGCCTCTCTGATTGGATCAATAGAGGAGCAATTTGATCATCAGCAATGGAAATTGAAGATTCAGGAGTATCAACGGAAGACGGCCCCACCAATTCCACTATACCGGCGTCTTCAACATCGTTGACTACGACTCTTGTGCTGCCGTCGCCGTTCATCGGCTCTACTACGGGAACTGCGCCCTTGTTTTTACAGTAGAAAAGGTAAAATTGGATTGTTTTCCGGCGGAAAAAAGGATTACTTGGTGGATTTGGGGCGAGCACGTCCGATACAGTAATCAAAGTGCCGACACCCAAGTAGACCCTCCTTTCATTTTTTTTTTTTTTTGGAAATATTTTGGACGGCTAAAATGTCAAACGTAATACTCAAGGACTTGTGGATTTGATGTAATTCGGCGTGATTACATTTTTGACCCATTACGTGATAAGAAGTAAGTGTAACTGTAGGGTGGTTATTACTTCGGTTCTCAAAGGAGGGTAAAAAAATCTTTCTTTTATTTTTATTTTTATTTTTTTATTTCTCTATTTTTAAATTTTTATTTTTATTATTCTCATATTTTTAAATAATATTTTTTTATTATTTATATTTTATTTCCTTCTCATTCTCAATTTTTACTTTTTCATATGATTTCGTGTGTAATAATAATCATATCTAGTGAAATCCCACAAGTAGGGTCTGTAATACATTTTTTATGTTATTTATTTTTTTATGTATTATAATTTATTTTTTCGTTAATATATTTTGTTAGTATTCTAATTTTTAAACTAAAGTAGAATTCATTGTTGAATAAGATTATAGTGTTGTATTTTCTTTTTTTTAATATTACTAATATTTATAATATTAATATTTTTGTCAAAACATGTCTTTTCTAATGCTCATCGAAATTTTATACTTTTAGTTTTTATGATTATTTTAATCAAAATATACTAATTTAAAAAATGATATAATAGTATTGAGATGGATGTGTGGTCGCACTAGGATTAATAAGATTAGGAATGAAATATTGGGGAGAAGCTAGAGGTGGCTTCTGTGGCGGATAAGATGAGGGAAGCGAGACTGCGATGGTTTGAACATGTGCAGAGAAGGAGTGACAATACTCCTGTTAGGAGATGCGAGAGGTTGATTTTGGGAGTTACACGGAGAGGTAGAGACAGAATGAAGAAGTACTGGGGAGGTGATCAGACAAGATATGGAAAAATCTGATCTCACCGAGGACATAACCTTAGATAGAAAAGAGTAGAGGTCGCGAATTAGAGTAGCAGGCTAATTGGTAGGATTAAGTGGATGCATGGTCTTGTGGTATAGTACGATCAGGTGGAGGACGTGTTTTTAATCATGTGTTTTCATTATCTATCGTATATGTATTTTTTATCATATTTACATACTATCATGTGCTATTCATTATTAGTTGTTCTTTTAGTTTCCTTCCCTTTCCTTCTTGTCATATCTAGTTCTTTCTACTTGTGGTTTTGAGATGAGGTATCCCAGGAAACAGACTCTCTACTACTGTGAGGTAGTGGTAAGGTCTGTGTACATTCTATCCTCTCCAGACCCCACTTGTGAGATTTTACTGAGTATGTTATTATTATTGAAAAATATAAATAATTTTTATAATATCAGTTAAGAATATATGTTTACTAATTAATATATTTTCAATGACAATATATATTTTAAATACTTAATTTAATATTATTTATGAACACCCTTATTTTTCTAAATATAAATCTTTACTTTTAGATTATTATTTTTTATTTTTAAAATTTAATGTAATCTTGTAATTATACTTATTCAATCAAATAGCATACTAATTACTTTGTGCCAAACAAATAGTCAAACTAATTATTAGGCTAATTATTCCACTTCAACGAGTCAGGCATATTTGGGCTAAATATTTAAATGAGTCAGGCATATCATCAAACACTTTGAAGGCATATTACACTTCAATAAGCAAGAATTAAAGGGCAAATAAGTGCAATACGAACTCAGCGGTTGGCGGCTTGGTTGTTGTCGGATTGCTCCATTTTGGAGCTGATTCGATTACTTACTGGCGGAGTTTTCTGGGGTACCATGTGCGGCGTTTAGAGGCTGGCAAATCGGCGGCGTTTAGAGGCTGGCAAATCGGCGGCGTTTTGGGGGCTGGCAAATGGATATTCCGGCGTAGTTTTGGCATGTGTTGGAAGGTATAGGGAATAGATGTTGAAGTGAGAGAGTGAGAATTGCGCTGAAATAATTACCAGAGTGACCCACGTATATAATGGTGTTGTGACTGTAAATCCAGATGTATCAATCTGAAGGTAGGGGCAAACAAGTTTAATGATGAAAATGCCCTTATTGTTAAACTTGTTTACTATTAAGCACACATGTTGATAGCTTACTTTTATTGGCTCATATACTGGCTCTTCCATATTAGTAGAAAAAAATATATTAAATAATCGGATTGGTTCTGATTTTTTAAATATCAAATAAAATTATTTGTATCGGACTTTTTAATATATAAATCAAACCAAGTCAATAAAACTAGAGTTTTTCAACCTCAAATTTTTTTTGAATTTTCAGGGTTTTTTTCGAATTTCTTAATTTTTTGAACTTTTTTCAAAATTCTCGTGTTTTTGAGTTTTTCTTTTTAATATTTTGATAAAGTATTTATAAAAATATATAATTAACTTATGATTCAAATATTTTTTTACTCCTACCAAAATACAAAAATCTATGATGTTTTTTTAAGAAAAACACAAAATATAGTATTAGTAAAGACACAAAAATATTCAACAAAATATAATAATGAGATCGAATAAATAAATATTGCAAATAAATTAGTCACAGTGAAGATGATTCTAATTTTAAATTACTAAATCATGCTAAAGTAAGTCATAATGAAAATATCATAAATTTAAAATGCTAAATCATGTTAAAATAAGTGTGATAAGTACTTACTAATTGTATGAGTAACATTAAAGAAAAATTAAAATTATGTATTTTAATTATCTAAACCAATGTAAAACTAATGAATAGATAGTCATTATTATTATAACTCTTAGTATTATATATATATATATATATATATGTGTGTGTGTAGTCTCGGATTAGTTTTTTAAAATTAAAATCAAACCAAATCAAATATAGTCTAGTTTTTTTTCCAATACCAAACTAAGTCAAACTAAACCATTAGACAGGTTTTTTCTCTCAGGTTGACTCGATTTGCGATTTGGTTCGATTTTCGTTTTGGTATTGTTGACCCATACATTAAATCCTTTTTAATAGTTGACGTCACTTATTTTTAAATAAATAATATAAGTAAATCGATTTATTATATTTTGTCACTTTGATCTTGTATTAATTACCTAAACTATCAACCTTTTGTCTATTTTTTATTTCTAATAAAGCCTTTTGTGTTATTTCACATATAATTTTTCATTAATAATAAGAATAGAAACCTTGTTTGCCACATCTTCTCCCACATAATTTTCACAAGATCAATCTATTTTTGTTGACCTCTAAAGGTGTCTAACACCTTTAGGAATCATTTGAAGCTTAGCCCAATTTTTTCATAAACCTTTTAATTTTTATTTGGTAGTTTAGTGTAAAATGATGCCCTAGCGCACCTTTATTTCTTTTTTTGAAATCCTAAAAAGAGTTGTAGATAAACAAGTTATAGATAAACATCTTGGTTTCTTTACTTTTCTTTTCAACAATTGGAAACTTTCTAAATGCACTTGAATTGAAAAGTTAACAAGGTAAATTCACTACAAAGGTCTACAATGGCCATTGCTTCATTTAGTTCATACAAATTCTTAAGGAGTCTGAAGATGCTTTAGAAATATGAGCTTGCTCTGAAAAGTCATAATGACACTACAGAAACTATAAAGCTAGTAACTCCAAACTTCAGCTGTACAAGCAGTTCTGCATCATGACGTTTCGGACAGTACTCAAGAAAAGGTGCACCTCCTCACTGCACGAAGAGTCGAGTTGCTATCTCTTCCTGCGCTTCAACTCCACCTAGCCATTGCATCAGAAATGGCTTAGCAAAAATGTTTACAAGCAACAAACCAAGTAGACTTCAAGATTCATAAAAGCCTTATATTTCAAGCAGTTCTCCCTCAAAGCACACAGAAATACGTACATGCATATTACCAGCCTGAATACACATCAGCGTGTCAGAAATAAGATACATTTGAATAAATATTACAACCTGTTTTCATTCAGCCAGATTACCAAACCAATCATCTTAACCCCTACTAATCAAATCCCAACGGCCAGTCTGCATGACAAGCCCAACTACCAACCATTTGATCCCCTATTATTTTCCTTTAATTCCTGTTATCCAACATCCAATTGCCATAGGCAGGGAAGAGATTTCAATGAGAGCCAGTCTATCATACATCAAACAAAATTCCCCAACTCAACCCGTTCTTTCTTCCCATCAACAGCTAATCATCCACTACCTACAAAACCTCGGCCATTTCCTGCAATTCTCTCTCCTTGACTTAATTTTTCATTAAATGTTCAATGTCACATCAAAATTCATACGACACCCAAAAAAACTAGTGATTCAGCTAGTACAGAAACCCAATGGCACTTAATGCCATACAAAATAAGGATACCTGCACCTTATCATAGACAGCTTCTAATTAAGCAATTACATATTACTAGTCCCAAGTCAATTTTCCTGGATTCTTTTTGACATATGTCTTCCAACATTATGCGAGTCCCAAGCCCACTTCCCTTAACAGAAATGTCTTCCAATGCAACAAGGCAACACACATCCAGTATTTTGGCTGAAGTTCAAATTCATCAGAGTTATTAGCATCTTCATTTTACCATTGCGTTACATAAAATGATCCTAACAATCAGCTACATATAATAACAGTGTAAGAAAGCAGCCATTATTCCATCTCTATCACAAACAGATAAAGGCCATTAGCTAAATCTGATTTTTGATAAATAAGGACATTAACTGACTTGCTGACTTGAGATACACTGCCTAACAGTAATACTGGAAGATCTCAAGCTATCAAGTGTATGTAACAGATTCTTTACCTTTGGCTCAACGTGAAACGAGTTCAAAGGTTGTTTGTCATCATCTTCCGATGAACAGTCAGAACACAAGAAAGGGTCTAATTTCTTTGCTTCTTCAATGGTCATACCCATACAGATAGGATGGAACCTGCAAATTGCACAACAAACAAAAGACCATCTTACAAAAATGGATACCTTTGAAGAAGTTCTTTAAAACATAGTTACCTAATAAACATAGCACATAAAATTAGCTTAAGCTTAATAGAACTGAATGACCAACTCAGGTCTTCCTCAAATATATGATGTTGAATAACACAACAAGACCCACTCAACAAAACTAGAGACAATTACAGTCATAAGGAATTACACACCTCCACTCCACAGTAATGTGGCCCTTCCCTCTCAAGTTCCTATTAACTCAACCAAATATGGAAAATTTACACATCTTTTTAATTATTCCCTATGTTCACTTTTACTTGTCCAGATTGGACTTTGCACACCCTTAAGAAACCATGATTATCATGAGTATTTTACCACAACACCCATATTGATTGATGTTTAGTCTTAGGTCTTGGGAAATGAATTGAGGAACAAGCAACCAAGGTTGAAGGTAAAAACATAGAAAATAGTTTTTTTTTCTCTTGATATGCTACAAGTGACAAGTAAAACTGAAAACATTCCAACTTAAAAAGATTTTTTGTTTCTGGTTTTTCTTTGGAAAACTTATTTAGATTGTCCTTTCTTGTCCGAACCTATTTTGTATTTCGTTGTTCAACCCCATACCCAACTCACTCAGATAATGATTATATTCAGCGTTTCTCTCTCATGAATACCCTTAAAGGAAATTAGCCATCTATAGATCCAATTCAACCTGATAGATCAATCATTCTCCGACGATTGGCCCTATATTCATCTATCGGACCCGTTCTCTCGTATAAACATCTAGGGACATCTTGCCTTCAAATTCGACCCATAAAGAGGCTTCAGTTCTTGTTGGAGTATTGGTTAGAACTTCAGGCAGGAATTTGAAGAATTTAGCAATTGATAACAATAGTTTTTTTATTTGTGTAAGGTTTTAAATGCATTGAAAAGGGGGAAGAGAGGGGGGGGGGGGTTGCAATTCATATAGCATCACAATATGGATAGTGGACAACAATGATGCATAACTCCAAAAACAGATCTCAGAAACAAGAATTGTGCATCTCGAGATAACAGAGAGAGGAAGAGGGATATGGCAATCTCTTTGTTGCATTTTTATGCTTTATGTTCTTGGATGTTGGTCATGTGGTCATTTATCTGTCTTTGCTACTATGTATTATATTACGTTAGAGTAACTTCAATAAGACACATCCTTCTCTCTCAATTTATATTTAAACCTAAAGATTAGAGCACAAAATGAAAGCTTGTTTGTTGGTTTCCATGAAACAAGAATAAAGATACGCTAATATGTAAAGGAAAAGTATTCAGTAACACGCATACCAGTCTTTACACCCTTCGCATTGTACCATGAGATCATCCGGGTTATAGGGCATTTCACACTTGCAATACCTTCAGAATCAAATCATTACAGAATATCAGCATGTTAGAGAATGCTACAAGCGGAAAAACTCAAAATATTGCACCAAGAAATAAATTTTAAAATTTCACAGAAGCTATGAAGAACTCACACAGCAATGCGGTCAGGAGTAAACCCTCCTGTGGCAGCTTTGTAGTCGAACCTACAAAAGTAATCCTCAGGGCCCACATTCTCCAGCTTGGTGTAGTTCCTGAAGGAGTGCACTATGCACTTCCCTTCGATTGTGTTTGCACTCTGAAAGTCATAGTGATCTGACAAGAAGAGCTCTTTAGCCCCATGGAACTGTCTACGTCCACCAACAGACTCCTCAGGGCGGTAGTACCACTGAACTCGTACTTTTACATGGTTACGGTGGTCAAGCTCAATTCTATCCACTTTTGCCACGTAGGGGGGCTTACCAGAGTCAGCTGGCCTCATCAATACACAATCACCAACTGAGAAATAAACAAAAACAAAAATCTTAATGATTTGTAAGCGCCAAGAATCAACCCCCACCCCAACCAGAAAAAGAAGCATGAATTGGTAAGTTATAGAGCATAGGGAAAGTAACACCACAAAATTCATCAAATCCATCAAGGGGCAGTACATAAAATATTGCATGACTATTTTGTGTCAGGACAACCAAATGTCCACAATATTGTCAAGCAAATAGTGCAAACTAAAAGCAAATTGAATAAGTTAGAAAGACAAAATAGAATCAATAACACAGGAATACATTACAAAAGATATACCTAAATTCCAATTTATATGACATTCTATCTATTTTAAGTCATTCCAAGATGCGTATCGCTAATAATATTGTTTTTAGAGACTTCCACACCTTTTAAGGATTCAGATTCTTTTTTATTGAACATGGTAAAATCAAGAATTCAAATTCATTCATCTATTCAATTTTAATGATCTAATTAATTAAGATGGCACATGGGTCTGTTAAGAGCAGTGTGATCAGCAACAACTTAGATTAGCTGATCCCTTCATTAACAATACAAATATAAAGAAGATCAAAGTAGAGGTTTGAAGTATCAATCAGGAAAGAAAACTATTACTCTCTTCTATGTTACTCTCCAATCTCTCTGCATTATCTACTTCCTCCTCGTCCTCTATCTATCTCTTCCCAGTGGTTTCTTCTGCTGCTGCTGAAGCTTACATTCAAATCACTGCTGGAGTTCATTACAACTGCAGAGCAATTACTATTTCAATGTCAATTTGGCCTAGTTTCCAATTTTTCCACTTTATGTTTCATTCCCTTATTGCTACGAGTCTAAAATGGACGACATGATTAGGGAGGAGGGGCGAGTTGTTTTAGTTGTTGTGGACTAATTCATTCCCTTAGAGACCATTAAACTGCATTCGAGTTGAATACTAACCGAATAATCCTTACCCTGAATGTTTGAATATAAGGGATCATTACAAAGTTTAACTCTTTATGTATATATGTTTTATCCGTCAGACAAATACATAAGCTGTTAACATCTTAAACTCTTTTTTCCAGTTAAACAAAGAGGGCAATATCCTAATACTTTGAAAAGGAGATACCATCTCAATAACCCGGAAAACAAAAACTTCTAGAGCACAAAAAAAAGGTGAAGCATTTGCCTCACCATACATACAACAAAGCATTAGAAAACATAAAAATAAAATCCAACGATAAATTCATTAAAAGAAAAAAAAAAAGGCGGGGGGGGGGGGGTCAATTACCTCGTACGACTTTGTTGGTACCCTTGATAGAGTAAGAATCAAGGTCCTTTTTCCCTGGTTTAGTCTTTGCCATGAAGAATCAAGACAACTTGTACGGGTAACAAAGAAAAAGCTTAAGCTTTTCTTGCTTTTATTTGTTCTTTTCAGGAAATTTGACTGACCCAGTTGTGAAAACTCCACAGAGATGAAGATCGCACGCAGAAAAATGGGAAATGCTGAGTAGAAGCAGAAACCCTAGCTACAGAAAAATGGGGTACAATGGAGGAGGGAAACAAGAAAAATGTTTTGTTTTTCTGTATGCCAAAACCATATGAATTAAGTTAACAAACAACCCCTTAATGTTTTGTTTTTGTTTTTATTTTTGATTTTTTTTATGGTTGGAAAAATTGCAAGTACATGTACACGTACGTCTAGTCTTGAGACTCATGTATCATAACATAGTGTCCAAGCATTTTTTCCAGAGTTTAGTCCTATCGAAATCTTGGTGTCAAAGCTTTAGACAATTTATAAGTTGCTAATTGAACTCAAATCATTATTTGTGACTCAGATTTATGCTATCAAGAAGTACATCTTACATTTCAATAGTATCTGCTCACTTGTATCCTAATAGAGAAATTTGAGAAGATACAATGATTCAAGCAATCAAAACAAAAGCTAATATGAAATTAAAGAAAATGAATTGCATTGTCCGAAGAACTAGGGGCGGTCATTCTGTTTATCGGTTCGATTTTAGTAAATTTCAATTTGGTCGTTTGGTTTTCAATTTTGAAAAAGTTTGTACCATATACCGAATCGAACGGTTCGATTTTATTTAGTGTTTTTAAAATGCTTTTTTGGTGCAAACTAATAAAAAATAAAATTAGGACAAAATCAAAGTATAAGATACTTAATTGTGCTTAGAAAACTATATTTATCTTTGTCAAGTGATGATGTTAACTTGTTAAGTGATGATGTGCTTCTATGGAACACTTATTGTGCTTAAAAAACTATATCCTTAACAAGAATTTGCGCCTCTAACTATTGCTCGAAGAAAATAAGAGCGGAGATGAAACACTCCTCATGTGCTTTGGAATACCCCATAATCGTAATTTCCATATATCTCAAAATCTGTGTGTGATTTCAAAAATCCAACTTCATATTCTTGATCAGGGGGTAAAATTGAGTGAGAAATGGGTATAACCCAAATTTTAGAAGAGCCGTAGCGAAAAAAATAAGTTTCGCTAATTTTACGATTTCCAGTGGCGAAAAAATAAGTTTTGCCACTATGTA
This sequence comes from Solanum ossicruentum, assembly GCA_025774065.1. Classification (NCBI taxonomy): domain Eukaryota; kingdom Viridiplantae; phylum Streptophyta; class Magnoliopsida; order Solanales; family Solanaceae; genus Solanum; species Solanum ossicruentum. The sequence continues at coordinate 16,812,272 of JAOTQR010000086.1, read as the reverse complement.
TTTTCATCTCCGCGATTGGTCCACATTACGTCAGGAGCGCGGACCAGTGCAAAATTTTCCCAGATTTTCTTATTTCGTCCAAGGGCATTGGGGTAATAGCCTCATGCCTATTTAAACGTGAAATCTTCCATACTTAATCATTTTTCAACTTTATAGCTCACAAAACCCTCTCGAAAACATCTTTAAGACTCTATCAATTCTCTCATTCAAATCTAAGGATTTCAAGCTCAATTTTGGGATTCAAAGACTCATTTCAAGCTTTAAGTCTACTTCAAGTTCATTCTATGGAATTCAAGGTTTAAGGTATGTGGGTCTTCATCCATGGGTACTTTCACCCATGGAGTCCAACCGTCTCTTCTTATAAAAATTGCATGCATTCAAGTTGTGTTACCTAGGAGTATCTCTTATTATGAAATATGAACATAAATCATGTTGGGGTTTTACCAAGTAATTGATTGTTTATGCATGAACGTCCATTTCAAGCTTATTCGATGAATAGATTATGTCTATTGAGAATATACATGTATTGAGCTATGAAACTATGAATTATCATGAGCTTTTGTGAGGGATCTCAAGGTACCCTACATGAGGGCTCATGATAATTCATAGTTTCATAGCTCAAAACATGTATAT
>JAOTQR010000086.1:16795751-16811539 GCA_025774065.1 Solanum ossicruentum | reverse complement strand
TTTTGATGCTAAACAAGTTCATGAGTTATTTCATTTCATACACATTTCGTTGCTTAGGTAACATCCTCTCTTTATTTACCATGTTGTCTTGAATAATTATTTTCATGTTATATGTTGCATATACAGTCCTAAAGCTCCAATGTTATAACCACCAAAAGAATAATCTCAAAGGTAATATAAAGATAAAGCATTCAGTTTTGTTGGGTGATAGCCCGAGGGGGTTCGAGAAGAACCTAGCATAGGGACGATCCCGATACAGTATTACGGGTGGTAACCCAAGGGGGTTCAAGAAGAACCTAGCATAGGGACGATCCCGATACAGATTACCACTGATCAGTTGGTCACTTTTATTACAGGAAAGCACAGATTTTACAATACAAATTTTACAGTAAAGGTAAAGTAATATAAAGGACATAAAGTACAGAATCCCACAGTATAACTAAAGGTGGTCTCTTATGCTACATCAGTGTACAGTATCACTTGAGTTGCAATATCATACACAGTGTTCCCTGCCTCACATACTCAGTACATTATCTTGTACTAACGTCCCTTACGGGGGATCAACATTTCATGCTGCAGGTACAGGTGCTAGTAGATCTTCCCAGTAGGAGTATAGGATATGTCTAGAGTTTATGTTTATATTTTACAGTCAGTTGAGGTGGGGTCTGTCCCGACCCTTATTCGATACTTCCTATTATCTAGAGGCTTTGTAGACTATGTAAATTAAAGTGTGGTCATGTTTTGGACTTTTAATACCATGGCCCCAACGACCTAGTCGCATGCATTTTCTTTTGGCTTATATCAATGTTTACTTGCATACAGACATGTTGAGTATAAAATTTCTTTATAAAATGTATAGAAAGTGCATAAGTACAGGTTGGCTCTCCCGAGCCTTATCGGCAATAGGTGCCGGTCCGTCCTAACGGGATTTGGGGCGTGACACGACCCTTCCATAATGAGCCCAAGAAGAGGCCTAAGTGGCCCAGCGCCACCGCAGGATGCCTTGTAAAATTTTATGGGTCAAGCAACAAGAAATAAGTGATTTTAGCAGTTTTTTATGGGTGTACTCCCACGATTGTGGCACTTCTCGGGGATCCGGGCAAAATTTCCCAAAACATTACACCGACCCATTCATAACAAGCTTGAAAAGAGGCCAAGGTTTCCTGGCGGCTCTATAGAATGCCTGGTCGAATTTTATCAGCCAAGCAATAGGAAATAAGCGATTTTACATTTTTTCGTGGGCGTCAGCCTAGAGTTTGTGGATCTTCCAGTGATTCAGGACAACTTTCATAAAAAATTACACCGACCCATCCATAATGAGCCCTGCTAGAGGCCCATATGGTCTTGCGCCATGGTTTTATGGGCTAAGGACCAAGAAACATGCGAATTTGGTAGATTTTCGTGGGTGTTAGCCCACAACTTATGGCTCTGCCAGGGGATCTTAGCCAACTTTCCTGAACAATTATGCTGACCCATCTATAATGAGACCGACAAGAGGCTTTATGGTGTCGCATAATGCCTGGTAGGAATTTATGGCAAAGCAACAGGAAACTGGCTATTTTTGCAGGTTTTCATTGATGTAAGCCAATGTTTTGTGGAGCTGCCAGAAGATTTGGGCTAACCTTCCCAAAACATTACACTGAACCATCTGTAATGAGCCCGGCTAGAGCCCTAATGGCTCAGTGGCACTGCAAGACATCTGCTAGGATTTTTTGGGCCTGGAGATAAGTAATTTTGGTAGTTTTTTGTGGGTGTCAACCCACGATTTGTGGCACTACTCGGGGATACAGACCAATTATCCCAAAAACTTACACTGAACCATGCATTACGAGCTTGAAAAGATCCCTAAGGTGGCTTGGCGGCGCCACAGGATGCTTGGTATGATTTTATGGGCCAAGCAACAAGAAAGAAGAGATTTTGGAAGATTTTTGTGGGTGTTAGCCCATAGTTTGTGGCATTACATGAGTATACGGGCTAACTATCTTGAAAAATTATATTGACCAATCCATAATGAGTTTGAAAAGAGGCCTAGATGGCACAGCTGGTCGGCATGATGCTTGGTAATATATTATGGGCCAAGTAATAGGAAATTGGCAATTTTGGTTGTTTTATGTGGGTGTTAGCCCATTGTTTGTGGCGTTGCCAGGGATTCGAGCCAACTTTCCTAAAAAATTACTCTGACCTGTCCGTAATGAGCCCGACAAGATGCCTAAGTGGCCCAGTAGTGCCACGGTTGCCTAGTAGGAATTTATGGGCCTAGCAATAGGAAACTGACGATTTTGGCAGTTTTTTGTGGTTGTTAAGACAGTTTGTGGGGTTTCCCGGGAATCTGGGCCAACATTCTTGAAGCATTTCATCGAAACATCCATAACAAGCCTGGATAGAGGCCCAGGTCGCCCAGTGGTTCGGCAGGACACCTGGTAGGATTTTATGGCCATTTAACAAGAAACAAGAAATTTTTGCACTTTTGTGGGTGTTAGCCCACAGTTTGTGGCATTTCTCGAGGATCTAGGACAAATTTCCCAAAGCTTTACACTGGCCTGTCTGTAATGAGCCCGGCAAGAGCCCTAGGTGGCTCGGTGGTGCCACAGGACGAGCGATAGGATTTTATGGGCGAAATAATAAGAAATATGAGATTTTGGCTATTTTTGTGGGTGCTAGCCAACGATTTGTGGCGCTGCCCAGGGATCCGAACTAACTTTTTCAAAAAATTACCCTGACCCATTATTAACAAGCCCAACAAGAGGCCCTGGTGGCCCAACGATGCCGTAGGATGCCCGGTAGGATTTTATGGGCCAAGTAACAAGAAACGTGAGATTTGGCTTTTTTTTTGTGGGTGTTAGCCCACGATCTATGGCATTGCCTAGGGATCTGAGCCAAATTTTCCAAAATATTACACCAATCCATTCGTAACTAGCTCGAAAAAGGGCTACTAGCGGTGCCACAAGATGTCTGATTACGGGCCAAGAAACAGGAAACAAGCGATTTTTGAAGTTTTTTGTGAGAGTTAGCCTACGGTTTGAGGTGCCGCACGGGGATCCAACCTAACTTCCTTGAAAAATTGCATCAACCCATCCATAACAATCTTGGCAATAGATCGAAGTGGCCCAGCGGCACTGCAGGATGCCTTGTAAGATTTTGCTAGGCCTAGCAACAAGAAATAAGTGATTTTAGTAGTTTTTCGTGGGTGTATGCCCACGGTTTGTGGCTTTGCCCAGGAGTAGGGATAAATTACATCGACCCATTCGTAACAAGCCCGACAAGAGGCCGAGGTTGCTATTTGGCTCCGCAGAATGCTAGGTCAGATTTTATCAGCCAAGTAATAGGAAATAGGTGATTTTTGCATGTTTTGCATAGTTTTAGTTCACAGTTTACTGTTCTGTCTTGGGATTCAGGCCAAATTTCATGAAATATTACACCAATTTATACATAATGAGCCCAACAAGAGGCTCATATGTCCCTACGACGCCACAAGATGCCTGGTAGGATTTTATTGGGCAAGGACCACTGAACGGGAGAATTTGGCAAATTTTCATGGGTGTTATCCCATGCTTTGTGGCTTTGCCGGGGATCGGGCAAACTTTCCTTGAGAATTACACTGACATGTCCATAACGAGATTGGCAAGAGGCCCTAGTTGCGCTACAGGATGCCTGGTAGGAATTTATGTACCAAGCAACAAAAAACTGACTATTTTTGTAGTTTTTCATTGATATTAGCCAACAGTTTGTGGCGTTGCCCGAAGAATGGAGCCAAATTTCCTGAAAAATTATACCAAACCATTCGTAACAAGCTCATCTAGAGCCCCAAGTGGCTCGGCAGCACCACAGGACGTCTAATAAGATTTTATGGGCCAAACAACAGAAAATAAGCGATTTTGGCAGCTTTTTATGGGTTTTAGCACACCGTTTGCAGCACTGCCCGGGGATATGGGCTGAATTTCCCAAAATATTACACTGAACCATCCATAACGAGCTCAGCAAGAGCCTCGGCTGGCTCGGTGGCACCGCAGGACACCTGGTAGGATTTTATGGGCCAAACAACAGGAAACAAACAATTTTGGAAGTTTTTTATGGATGCTAGCCCATAGGTTGTGGCGCTGCCCGAGGATACGGGGTAATTATCTTGAATAATTACATTGACCCATTTGTAATGATCTCGAAAAGAGGCCCATATGGCACGATGGCACAATAGGACACCAAGTAAGATTTTATGGACCAAGTAATAGGAAACATACAACTTTGGTAGTTTTTCGTAGGTGTTAGCCCATAGTTTGTGGTGCTGCCTAGTGATTCGGGCCAACATTTCTAAAAGCTTACACTGATCCATCCGTAATGAGCCTGGCAAGAGACCCAAGTGGCCCCACAGCGCCATTGGATGTTTGGTAGGAATTTATGGGCCAAGCAACAGGGAACTGGTGATTTTGGCACTTCTTTGTGGATATTAAGCCACAGTTTATGGCGTTTCCTGGGGATCCGGGCCAGCATTCTTGAAATAGTACAACGAAACATCCATAAAAAGCTTGGATAGAGGCACAAGTGGCCCCGCGGCGCTACAGGATGCTTGGTAGGATTTTATGGGCCAAGCAACAAGAAACAGGCGATTGTTACAATTTTTGTGGGTGTTAGCGCACAGTCTGTGGCGTTACCCGAGGATCCAGGGTAACTTTCCTAAAATTTTACACTTACTCATCCGTAATGAGCCCTGCAAGATCCCTAGGTGGCTCGAGGGTACCGCATGATGACTGGTAATTTATGGTCCAAGCAGTAAGAAATAGGCGATTTTTGAAGTTTTTCATAGGTGTTAGCCCATAGTTTGTGGTGCTGCCCGGGTATACGAGCCAACTTTCCTAAATATTTGTATTGACCTATCCTTAATGAGCCCAATAAGAGGCTAAGTGTCCCAGCGGTGCCGCAGGATGCCTGGTTTTTTGGGCCAAGCAATAGGAAATATGTAATTTTGGTTATTTTTCATCGGTGTTAGCCCATGGTTTGTGGCGCTGCCCATGGGCAAACGTTCTTGAAAATTTGCCCCAACCCATCCTTTATGAGCCCAACAAGAGGCCCAAGTGGCTCGACAGTGCTATCGGACTCCTAGTAGAATTTTATGGGTCAAGCAACAAGAAACAGATGATTTTGGCAATATTTCGTAGGTGTTAGACCATGGCTTGTGCGCTGCCTAAGAAATTGTCCCGAAACATTACACCAAGTCATCCGTAATAAGCCCGATAAGAGGCTTAGGTGGCCCAGCAGTGCTGAAGGATGCTAGTTAAGATTTTATTAGCCAAGGAATAGAAAACAGATAATTTTGGCAGTTTTTTATTGGTTTTAGCCAATTGTTTATGGCGATGCCCGGGAATTCGGATCAACTTTCCTAAAAAATTACAACGACCAGTTCGCAACAAGACCATCAAGAGGTCCAGGTTGCCCGGTAGCACCGTAGGACCCCTAGTACGATTTTATGGGCTAAGCAATAGCAAAAAAAAAGCCATTTTTGTACTTTTTCATGGGTGTTAGCCATCGGACTGCGGCTCTGCCTGGGGAGACGGGCCAACTTTCTTGAAAGATTACAACGAACACTCCATAACGAGCCCGACAAGAGGCCCAAGTGGCATGTCGGTGCCATAGGACACCTGGTAGGATTTTATGAGCCAAGCAACACGAAACAAACAATTTTAGCAAGTTTTTTGAGTGTGTAAGCCCACGGTATGTGGCGCTGCTCGAGGATCCAGGCCAATATTCCTAAAAAAATTATATTGATCCGTTTGTAAAAAGCTCGGAAAAGGCCCACCTTGCCCAAAGGCTCCGTAGGATGCCTGGTTAGATTTTATCAGCCAAGCCATAGGAAACGAGCAATTATAGCAGTTTTTCATGAGTGATAGCCTATATTTTATGGCGCTGCCCAAGGATTCGGGCTAATTTTCTTGAAAGTTTACACCTACTCGTCCATAACAAGCCCGGCAAGAGGCCCAGGTTCCCCCAAAGTGCCGCAGGATGCCTGATAGGAATTTATGAGCCAAGCAGTAGGAAACAAGCAACTATGGCAGATTTTTCAGGGGTGTTAGCTCACGATTTATGGCCCTACCTAGAGATCCAAGCCAAATTTCCTAAAAATTTATACCGTCTTAGTTGTAAGAAGCCCGACAAGAGTGCCAGGTGGCATGGCGGCATTGCAGGATACCTGCTAAGAATTTATGTATCAAGCAATAGGAAACAAGCGACTTTGATAGTTTTTCGTGGGTGTTTGCCCAAGGTTTGTGGCGCTTCCCGGGGATCCGATCCAATTTTATTGAAATATTATACTCATCAGTTCCTATCGAGCCTAACAAGAGGCCTAGGAGGCCCGACGGTGCCACAGGACGCCTTCTAGGATTTTATGGGCCAATCAATATGAAATGAGCGATTTTAACAGTTTTTCATGGGTGTTGGCCCATGATTTATGGCACTGCTCGAGGATCCAGGTCAACTTTCTCAAAGTATTCACTGACCTGTCCGTAACAAACCAAAAAAGAGGTCCAGGTGGCCAAGCAGTGCTGCAAGATGCCTGATAGGATTTTTTGTGTTAAGCAACAGGAAAGATGTGATTTTGGCAGTTTTTTGTTAGTGTTAGCGCACGCTTTGTGGCACTGCCCAAGGAACTGGGGCAACATCTTGAAAAATTACACCGACCTATCTATAACAAGCACGACAAGAGGCCCTGGTGTCCCAACGGCCCTACAAGATGCCTGATGGGACTTTAAGTGCCATATAACATGAAACAGGTAATTTTGACAGTTTTCGTGGGTGTCAGCCCACGGTTTGTGGCATTGCCAGGGTTTTCGACCAAGTTTCCCAAAATATTACACCGCCCCATCCTAAATGAGCTCGCCAAGAGGCTCGGATGGACCAGCGGCACTGCATGATGCACGATAGAATTGTATGGGTCAAGCAACAGGAAATATGTGATTTTTGTAGTTTTTCATGGGGTTAGCCAATGGTTTATGGTGCTTCTCGTGGATTATCGCCAACTTTCTGGAAACATTACATCGACCCACCTATAAAGAGCCCGGCAAGAGGACCTGGTGGCCCGACTGTGTCGCAGGACGCCTGGTAGGATTTTATGGGCCAAGTTACAGGAAACAAGCAATTTTGGTAGTTTTTCATGGATGTTATCTCATGGACTGTGGTGTTGCCTTGGGATCCAAGCCATCTTTCACAAAAAATTACACCAACAGATTAGTATCGAGACTGACAAGAGGCCATCGATGGCACTGCAGGACCCTTGGTAGGAGTTTAAAGGCTAAGCAATAGTAAATAGACAATTTTGGCAGTTTTCGTGAGTGTTAGCCCATAATTTCTAGTGCTACCAAGGGATTCGGGAAAACTTTCCTAAAGAATTACACCGACCCATTCGTAACGAGTTCGATAAGAGGCCCAGGTGGCCCAGCGGCACCACAACAGGCCAAGTAGGATTTTATGGGCCAAGCAACATGAAACATAGGATTTTAGCAGTTTTTCATGGATGTTAGCCCACAGTTTGTGCCGCTGATCGGGGATTCGAGCCATTTTTCTGAAAAATTACACTGACCCATCCGTAACAATCCCAGCAATAGGCCTAGGTGGCCCAATGGTGCCGCAGGATGCCTGGTAGGATTTTATGAGCCAAGCAACAGAAAATGGCCAATTTTTATAGTTTTTCATGGGTGTTAGCTCGCGGTTTGTGGTGCTACTGGGGATTTGGGTCAACTTTTCTGAAAAATCACATCTACCAGTCTGTAACGAGCTAGGCAAGAGGTCTAGGTGGCCCGTCTGCTCTATAGGATACCTAGTAGGATTTTATGGGCTAAGCAACCGTAAACAAGCAATGTTGGCAGTTTTTCGTGGGTTTAGCCCATGGTCTGTGGCGTTGCCTAAGGATTCGAGCCAATGTTCCTAAAAAAATATACTGACCCATCCTTAACAAGCTCGACAATAGGTGTTGGTCTCCGGCTGTGCCACAGGACGCCCTGGTAGGATTTTATGGGCCAAGTAACAGGAAACAAGTGATTTTGGCAGTTTTTCATGGGTGTTAGCCCACGGTTTGTGGCACTTCCCGGTGATCTGGGCTAATTTTCCCAAAATATTACATCGACCCATTCGTAACTAGCCCGACAAGAGGTTCAGGTGGTTTGGTGGCTTCGTAGGATGCTTGATTGGATTTTATTAGCCAAGCAATAGAAAAGGTGATTTTGACAGTTTTTCATGGGTGTTAGCCTACGGTTCATGGCGCTACTCAAAGATCTGCGCCAACTTTGTCGAGAAATTACACCGACCTATCTATAATGAGCCCAACAAGAGGCCTAGGTGTCCTGGTGGTACCATAGAAAGCCTGGTAAAATTTTATGCCCCAAAATCCCAGCCAACTTTGCTGAAAAATTACACTAAGCATCCATAATAACTCTGGAAAGAGGGCCAAGTGGCCCAACTGTGCCGCAGGACGCTTGATAGGATTTAATGGGCCAAGCAACAGGAAATAAGCAATTTTGGTAGTTTTTATGGGTGTTAGCCCACGGTTTGTGGCGCTACTTGGAGATTCGCGCCAACTGTACCAAAAAATTACACTACCTATCCGTAACGAGCGCTGCAAGAGGCCTAGGTGGCCCGGTGGCATCGTAGGAAGCCTGGTAGGAATTTATAGGCCAAATAACAGGAAACAAGTAATTTCTGTAGTTTTCGTGGGTCTTAGCCCACAGTTTGTGGCACTGCCTAGAGATTCAGACCAACTTTCCTAAAAAATTATACTGACCCATCCGTAACAAGCCCAATAAGAGGCCTTGGTGGCCTAGTGGCAACATTCTCGAACAATTACACCAACCCATCCATAACAAGCTCGAAAAGAGGCTAAGAAGTGCCGTAGGACGCCTGGTAGGACTTCACGGACCAAACAACAAGAAATAAGCAATTTTGATAGTTTTTTGTGGGTGTTAGCCTAAGGTCTGTGGCGCAGCTCGGGGATCCGGGTTAACTTTCCTAAAAGGTTGTACCAAACCATCCATAATGAGCTAGGAAAAAGCACTAGGTGGCTCGATGGTGGGGTAGGATGCCTGGTAGGAATTTATTGGCCATTCAACAGGAAATAGGCGATTTTGGTAGTTTTTTGTGGATGTTAGCCCATGATTTGTGGTGCTGCCCGGGGATCTGGTCCAACTTTCATGAAAAATTATATGAAACCATTTGTAACAAACTCGGTAAGAACCCTAGGCGGCTCGGCAGCGCCGCAGGACGCCTGAAGGATTTTATGGGTCAAACAATAGGAAACAAGTGATTTTGGAAGTTTTTTGTGGTTGTTAGCAAACGGTTTATGGCGCTGTTTGGGGATATGGGCCAATATTACTAAAAGGTTACACCGTCTTATCTGTAACTAGCTCGAAAAGAGGCTCAGGTGGATCAGCGGCATCGCAGGACGCCTGGTAAGATTTTATAGGCTAAGTAACTGAAATAGGTGATTTTGGTACTTTTTGTGGGTGTTAGCCCACAGTTTGTGGTGCTGCTCGGGGATTCGAGCCAATTGTCCTGAATTTATACCAACCAGTCTGTAATGAGTTGGGCAAGAGACTCAAGTGACTCAGTGCGTCTGTAGGATAACTGGTAGGATTTTATGGGCCAAGTAATAGGAAATAGAGGATTCTAGCAGTTTTTCTTAGGTGTTAACCTATGGTCTTTGGTGTTGCCTGGGGTTCTGAGCTAATTTTCCCAAAAATTTACATTGACCCTGTATGAGACCAAGAAGAGGCTACCGACGTCGCTGCAGGAAACCTTGTAAGATTTTATGGGCCAAGCAACAGGAAACATACAATTTTGGTAGTTTTCATAGGTGTTAGCCATGGTTTCTAGTGCTACTCGGTGATCGGGGCCAACATTCAAGAAATATTATACTGACCTATTTGTAATGAGCCCGACAAGAGACCCAGGTGGCCCAGCGGCACCATAGGACACCTGGTAGGATTTTATGGGCAAAGCAATAAGAAAAATATTATTTTAGTAGTTTCTCGTGAGTGTTAGCCTACGGTTTGCGGCACTGCACGGGGATCTAGGCCATTTTTCCCAAACAATTAAATTTACCCATCATATGGACCCAAGCAAGAGGCTGATATGACCCAGTGGTATCGTAGAATGCCTTGTAGGGTTTTATGGGCCAAGTAATAGGAAACAAATGATTTTTGCAGTTTTTCGTGGGTGTTAGCCCATGGTTTGTGGCGCTTCCGGGGATTTGGGCCAACTTTCTCAAAAACTCACATTATCCAATCCATAATGAGCTAGGCAAGAGGCTTAGGTGCCTCGGCGATGCCATAGGACGCTTGGTAGTATTTCATGTGCCAAGCAACCAGAAACATGCGATCTTGGCAGTTTTTATTAGTGTTAGCCCACGGTTTGTGGCCCTGCCCGGGGATCTGGGCTACCGTTCCTCAAAACTAACACTGAACCATCTGTAACTATTGTGACAAGATGTACAGGTGGCCTAGTAGCGCTACAGGACGCCTGGTCAGAATTTATAGGCCATGCGATAGAAAATAGGCGATTTTAGCAATTTTTCATGGGTGTTAGCCCACGATTTGTTGCACTGCCTAGGGATCTAGGCCAAATTTCTTGAAACACTACACCGACCCATTTGTAGCAAGACCAAAAAGTGGCCCAGGTGACCCGATGGCGCCATAGATTGCCTGGTAGGGTTTTATGGGCCAAGCTATAGTAAATACACGATTTTCAAATTTTTTTGTGTGTTTCCGCCCACGGTTTGTGGCACTGCTGTAACACCACACATCCAATGCGTACTAGTCCTATGCACATAAAACATGATATGGCTTGGTCAAATTAGCGTCAATTTTTAAAAGTGCTTGAATCTCAAATTAGAGGGCGATATGTACGTCTAACGCTTAAGAGGGTCGAGTATATAGGTTTTAAGTCGAATTGAAGAGATCACGGCCTTAAACGAAGTGAAAGAAGTGATGTGATTTTAGGACTTAGGAAGCTAGTAGGTGAGTCACCTACTTTCTTAGCTTAAATTTGCTAGCTAGACGGAGACGAGGCCCGACGCCGAATCTGTCCAAATCTGATAATGAATAAAGTCTGTGTTAAGGGTGTAACTCTAGCCTATGTTTTAGCATCATAAATGGACAATATTTACAGCCTAAGATGAATAATAAAAGGGCCCAAGTACATCACAACCCACTTGACGATTTGGGCCCAAACTAAGTTAAGGAAAAAAGAAAAATGGGCAGCCAAGGCCCATCAATTTGCAACCTAATAAGGTCCAAGTGAAAGGGACAAAAATGGTACATTATTAACTTGATAAAATTAGGCTTAAAATGTAAGAGTAAGTCTTCCAAGTGCTCCTAGGCATCTGGGCCAACATTCTAGAAAAATTACACCGTCCCGTCGGTAACGTCACGATTTGTGCCGTTGCCTGGAGCTCCAAGCCAAGTTTCACAAAAAATTATGCTACACTGTCCGTAATGAGACCTACAAGAGCCTAGGTGGCCCTACGACGCCAGACAACCTTGTAGGATTTTGTGGGCCAAGCAACAGAAAAAAGACAATTTTACCAGTTTTTTGTAGGTGTTAACCATGATCTTTTGGCACTGCTTGGGGATCTGGCCAACTTTCACAAAAAATACACCGACCCATCCGTAACAAGTCCAGCAAGAGGCCAAGGTGGCCCAATGATGTCGCAGCATGCCTTGTAGAATTTTATGAGCCAAGAACAGGGAAACATGAGATTTTCATTGTTTTTCATAGGTGTTAGCCCATATTTTATTGCGCTGCCTGGGGATCTAGGACAAATTTCTCAAAACATTACACTGACCAATCTGTAATGATCCTAGCAACAGGCCCAGGTGGCCTGGAGGCACTATAGGATGCTTAGTTGGATTTTATCGGCCAAGCAATCGGAAAGAGACGATTTTTAGAGTTTTTAATGGGTGTTAGCCCACGATTTATGGCACTACTTGGGCTCCTAGGCCAACTTTCCAAAATATTACACTGACCTGTCCATGACGAGTCCAGCAAGAGTCTCAAGTGGCTCGGTGGGGTAGCAGGACGCTTAGTAGGATTTTATGGGCCAAGCAACAGGAAACAGACAATTTTGGCAGTTATTCGTGTATGCTAACCCATGATTTATGGCGCTACCTAGGCTCCTGGGCCAACTTTTCCAAAAAATTACACCAACCTATTCGTGACGACCCCAACAAGAGGCCCAAGTGGCTCGGTGGTGCCCAGGACGCCTAGTAGGATTTTATGTACCAAGCAACAGGAAAAAGACAATTTCTATAATTTTTCGTTGGTTTTAGTCCATAATTTGTGTCCCTTCCCAAGGACCCGTGCCAACTTTCCCAAAATATTACATAGGCCCATATATAATGAGCCCGAAAGAGGCTTAGGTATCCTGGTGGGTGCCATAGCTTTTCCAGATGTTAGCTCACGATTTATGGCGTTACTGGGGGATCCAACTAACTTTCCCAAACAATAACATCAATCCGTCCTTAACGAGCCTGGCAAGAGGCCCAAATAGCCTAGCAATGCTGCAAGATACTTTATAGAATTTTATGGACCAAGCATCAAAAAACATGCGATTTTGGCAATCAATCTTTCATGGGTGTTAGCCCACAGTCTCTGGCACTGTTTGGGAATCTGAGCCTACTTTCTCAAAAAATTACACCAACCGATTCGTAACAAGCCTGACTAGAGGCCATCGACAGCACCATAGGACGCGTGGTAGGATTTTATGGGCCAAGCAATAGGAAACAAGCGATTTTGGCAGTTTTTGTGGATATTAGCCTACGATTTTTGGTGCCGCTCAAGGATGGGGCAAAATACTTGAAAATTGCACCGAACCATCATTAACAAGCCCAACAAGAGCCCTAGGTGGCTTGACTGCGTCGTAGGATGCCTGTTAGGATTTTATGGGCCAAGCAATAGGAAACAAATGATTTTGGTAATTTTTGTGGGTGTTAACTCACGATTTGTGGCGCTTCTCAGGGACACGGGCTAACTTTCCCAAAAAATTATACTGACCCATCTGTAACAAGCCTTAAAAGAGGCCTAAGTTTCCTTGTGGCGCCGCAGGATGCCTAGTAAGATTTTACGGGCCAAGTAACAGGAAACATGTGATTTTGGCAGTTTTTCATGAGTGTTAGCCCATGGTTTGTGGGTCTACCTAGGGATCCAGGCCAACATTCTCAAAAAATTAGACCAACCCATCCGTAACAAGCCCGATTAGAAGACTAGGTGGCTCGTTAGCACAGGTTGCTTGGTAGGATTTTATTAGCCAAACAACTGGAAACAAATGATTTTGGTAGTTTTCATGGGTAACGCCCATGGTTTGTGGTGATGCCTAGGGATATGGGCCAATTTTCTGGAAACATTACATCAAACTGCTGGAACAAGCTTGAAAAGAGGCCCAAGTGGCCCAACGGCACTGCAGGATACCAGGAAAGATTTTATGAGCTAAGCAATAGGAAGCAGACGATTTTGGCAATTTTTCGTGGATTTTTGCTCGAGAATCCAAACCAACTTTCTCAAAAAATTACAATAACCAGTCTGTAATGAGCCAATCAAGTGGCTCAGGTGGCCTAGTGACACCGCAAGATGCCTGGTAGGATTTTTTAGGCTAAGCAACAGGGAAGAGGCGATTTTGGCAGTTTTTCATGAGTGTTAGCTGACGGTCTGTGACCTGCTCGGGGATGCAGGTTAACGTTCTTGAAAAATTACATTGGTACATCTGTAACGAGCTCGACAAGAGGCCCAGGTGGCCTGCAGGCACACAAGATGCCTGGTAGGAGTTTATGGGCCAAGCAACAGGAAACAATCAATTTTGGCAGTTTTTCATGGGTGTTTGCTTACGGTTTGTGGCAATGCACGGGGATCCGGGCCAACCTTCCCAAAAAATTACACTAAATCATCTATAACGAGCCCAACAATAGGCTTAAGTGGCTCGACGGCTCCGTAGTATGCCTGATTTGATTTTATAAGCCAAGCAAAGAAAAACTAGCGAGTTTGACAATTATTCATGAGTGTTAGCCTGCATTTTATGGCGCTGCCTAGGAAATTTGGCTACCTTTTCCAAAAAATCACATTAACCCGTCCACAAGGACCCCGACAAATGGCCCAGGTGATCCGACAATATCACAGGATGCCTGGTGGAGTTTTATGGGCCAAGCAATAGGAAACTAGTGATTTTGGTAGTTTTTCGTAGGTGTTAGCCCACAGTTTGTGGCACTGCCCGGGGATTCAGGCACACTTTCTTGAAAAATTACATCAACCCATTCATAAGAAGGTCGACAAGAGGCCCTGGTGGCCTACGGCGCAGGATGCCTGGTAGGATTTTATGGGCCAAGCAATAGGAAACAAGCAATTTCGTAATTTTTCGTGGGTATTTGCCCACGAGCCCGACAAGAGGCCTAGGTAGCCCAATGACGCCGCAGGACGCCTGGTAGGATTTTGCGGATCCAGTTGATTCATTTGCTAATTTTGACAAGAGCAAAATAATGAAGTTAGTCGAATATTGCAAAAGTGATTTTGATGATAACCATCTTTGAGATCTCAGTTATCAGCTTTATAGCTTCATTGTCTATGCTTGAGATTGTGATAGCAAGTTTCTCAACTTGAAAGAGATTAAAATCTTGCTATGATGATGACAAAAACAAAATTGGATCAAACTTAGTCTCTTATTTTTTTTACTTGTGAAGCTAACATTGATTTTACTTGTAGCAACTGCAAGGGTGGGAAGAACATTTTCCCCAGTGAAGCTCATAAAAATGATCTACATAATAGCATTGGTGAAGAATTCTTGAATGGTTGTTTAGTTTGTACGATAGAGCATAAGATATTCATAACTATAAGAAACAATGCTATTATGGATTGTTTCCAAATATGAAGTCTTGTCGAGTACAGTTGTAAACTGGTGATATTTTTGTTGATAATATAAGTTTTTATATTTTCTCGTCAAGTTAGATCTTATTTTTAAAGTAATGGTCCACCCATGTTCTTGAATTTCTAAATTTGACTCTGATTGGAGGGGTATGGTAGATGCCATCATGACCTTAGAAATCGGATTATAACATATATGTGTGTGTATACATAGATATTATTTTTGGACAGTAGTAAAACAAAGAAAAATTCTTTTTAAAATTTGTATTGCTAGGTTTCCTTAAAATAAATTTTTTTAAGATTGTAACTTTCAGTTTAATACTGAAAAAACTAATTGAATCTCGAGGGATATAACATCATCAGTGAAATATATTTAAGAATAGTGGCATAGACATGCCTCAAACCACAAGAATTTTCCTTAAGGCTCAATCATACACAGATAGGACTATCTGACCCATCTATATAATACATGATACTATAATACACATATCGCAAATAACCCTATTTTAAAAATCGCATAAAATATATAGAGATCGATCACTAAAATGTGCGTGCTCGTTATCGTTTGGTTTGATTTCTCTCAATTTTGTACCCAAATAGCACAATTAGTTGATATTTTTGTACAACATAGAACTAGTGTAGCACTCAAGCAGTGAAAAAAGCCAGCTAATCTTGATTCTTTAATTTTTATGAATGAAATGCCTATTTTTATTAAGTGCTAGGTGGTTGTATGTTATTATTATGGGTATTTACACTCATTTAGATTTTGGGTCCATCCTGCTGTACACTTCTCTAAATATGATTCATACTATCTCCAAACTTATTAGGGAGACAAGGAGGATAGCCAGATGCCAACCCACCACCATTTAAGAATTCTGGAAAATCTGACGAAAATTTTTAATTTATTT